>APFE030931960.1:127245-147289 GCA_000404065.3 Pinus taeda | reverse complement strand
TGTGGGGATTTTCCATTCCTTAATGGATTTAATTTTGCTAGGGTCTACCTTAACTCCTTCATGAGATACGATATGACCCAGATATTCCACCTCTTGTACTCCCAAGAAACATTTGGATCTTTTTGCATATAATTGTTTCTCCTCCAATAGTTGTAGCACCCTGTCAACATGTTCAACATGATCCTTCCAAGACTTGCTGTAGATTAGTATATCATCAAAAAATACTAACACAAATTTTCTAAGGAATGTTTTGAAAATTGAATTCATCAACCCTTGAAATGTTGAAGGTGCATTGGTAAGGAAAAGGCATGACCAAAAATTCATAATGAGCCTCACGAGTTCTAAATGTCCGTTGTGGATCCCATCCTATCCTATCCCATCCCATCGAATACCGGGCAACAAAGTTATGTTATAAAATAAAATGCAAGCTATCTACCTCCAACTATTTAATTAACTGTTTTAATTAATTCGAGACAATAGGATTTTGATTAATTTATGAGTAGATTTTGATGCGTAGTGTTGGTTGATTGTTACTGTGTTCTTTCATACATATAAGTTAGATTAACTTTATAAAAATGAAGTTATAATTACTTTAATAATATTTAATATATATATATATTATATATATTATAGATAGTTCATATAGAAACTTAAAAAAATGTTTGAGTTCTATATCTAAATTTTATATTAAATGTGTGATATATGTTTTAATGATTATTAATTAAATATTTCATACTCAAGCAAATAGTATTAAAGTTAAATTTAATTAAATAGTTTTTAATAAGAATAATTTTATAATCATTCAAGTTTTTAATATAAATAATAATACCAATTATTCAAAAAATCACATTTAAAAATTACAATGTTTTATATGAAAAGAATCATTTATTAATAATAAAGGGAATAAATCTCTATAAGTGTAAATATTTTTTCGTTTTAATTTTTTTTTTTTTTTAAAAGAAGTTTGCAAATAATAGATTTCATGTCTCTATGCCCTTGGTAGATCCATGGTTAAAATGGATCTATATTGGTTTTAATTATATTGCTTCCTTAAAACAAAAAAAAAAATTTGTCTTCTCTCTCAAGGGACACACTTTATGTTAAAAAACTTAATAAAAATAAATACCCATTAAGGGTCTCCCATAATCGGCACTAAGGTAATTTTGTTAAAAGAGTTGGCAATTGGAATTATATTGCAAGTCTAAATTTTATTTTTCCAATGAGAGTTGTGAGTGAAATTTTATCTTTCAATTCAAATGGTTGTCTTTTCAAATATAACAATTTAAGTATCCCATGTTGAACACCCCACATATATATGCAACAAGCCACAAGCCACATATATCATAAACACATAATTCAGTCTAGGAGCGATACAAAGCCTCTAATACTTGACACTAAGGTAATTTTGTGAAAACAGTTGGCAATTAGAATTATATTGCAAGTTTGAATTTAATTTTTCCAACTAGAGTTGTGAGTGAAATTTTATCTTTCAATTCAAATGGTCGTTTTTTAAAACATATCGAAGTCGAACAAAATAAAACTCATTAAAAATAAAAAAAAATTATAAGTATCCCATGTTGAACACCCACAAGCCACATATTCCTATGACAAGTAATGTCTTCAAGGACTTGCACCTGAGGAGATGGGGTGACAAACACCATCCATACCACTCATGCTAAGCACACATTGACAATTGTTCACCTATATTATTAGAGATAATAAGTCACAATAAGTATGCGTTCAATTAGTTTGTAGCTTCGACACTTTACATAAAGTTTAAATTTAGAAATAGTTAGTTATGTATGTCAAGCATTGAAGACAAATAGAAGAGAAGATTCAAGATTAAGAAAAAAAAATATTGTTGACCTATATTATTAGAGATAATAAGTCACCTTAAGTATGAGTTGAGTTAGTTTGTAGTTTTTGGAACATTACATGAAGTTTAAATTTAAAAGTAGTTGGTCAGTCATGTGTGAGGTGAGGTTAACATATCTATTATTAATGTTTTGGAGACTATTTAATCATGTGCCATCAAGAAATTGTGTGTTATTTTTGTGAGTTATTTTATGAGTGTTTAAGTATGGTTTGTTTCTTGATCATTTAGAATGGTTCTTAGGGCATTACAAAAGTGAAGATAGTGAAGTTGCAAACTTAAGGATATATTTTGAAAATCTGAAGATGAAAGAGTTAGAGTTTGTAAACCAACATATGGCTCAAGTCATAAACATTATCAATTCGATAATGGTTAAGAGCTTTAATATTAGGAATTGGTAGAGAAAGTTCTAAGAACCTTGCATAAGATGCTTAATGTAGTGGTTGCAACTATTGAATACTCCAAAGACTTGTCACAACTATTAGTAGATTGGATATTGGTATCCTTTCTATCCGTGAATCTTGAATAAACAATAATGATAAATATTTTGAAAACACATTCAAATAAAACATTTCTATCTAAAGAGGTGTAGGAGGATTAAGACAAAGAAGAAAAGGATGGAACAATAGAAGCAGTAATCAAATATATGGTTTAGAACAAGAAAGGGGATAAAATCAAAATCCTCATTGTTCAAGTGGGAGAAGCAACAATGAGAGTTATGACAAAGAAAAATCTCATTACTTTTATCATAACAAATTGGGTCATTATGGAGATGAATGTAAAAAGAAGAAAGTTTATCTAAACAAACACGATGCAAACTATTACTTTGAGAAGTGTGAAGAAACATTATTACTTACATGTAATGCTACTCAAGAGTTATCTAATTATATATGGAATATAGATAGTGGTTGTAGTAAACATATGATAGGAAATAGAAGCATAATTGTAAATCTAGATGATTCAATAAGAATTGAAGTCAAGTTGGGGTCAAACAATATTCTAAAATTTATGGGAAAAGGAATGGTTACCATCTTGACCAAACATGGTAAAATAAAGCACAACTAAATGTCTACTATACTCTAGGTTTGAAACATAATATTCTTAGTATTGGCCAACTTACTCCAAAAGTATACAATGTGATATTTAAAGGAGATGGTTGTTTCATATATCATAAACGTTATAATAACATGTTTGTTTTGATAGTAAAGATGAAAAATAATAAGATGTATCCTCTTTCCAAGATGTATAATAAATATGATAATTGATTTTCTCAAAAATATACATGCTTCAATGGTTTATGGTTATGATAATTTAGGTTTGAGAACCTCCATTTTCATGGCCTTATACTATTGTAAGAATAGAAGATGGTTTATGGGTTGCCTTCAATTCGATAACCAACTTATTAATGCAAGAGTTACATTCTAACAAAGCAACATAAATATAATGAATATGGCTAGAAGCATGTTGAAGAAAAACGATATATCAAATACAATTTGGGGGAGAAGTAGTGACTTTCTCAATTTATGTCTTTGACATATTTCCCCATTAAAAGTGTGAAGGAAAAAGTTCCATAGTAAACATGTGTAGGTAGATAAGTTTTATTGTCATGACCGAGGGTTCAATTGTAGGGTGCTTGCAAAGGATTCTGTCATAGTCTAACGCAACACCCACATTTTCAATATTCAACAATGGAAGAAGGTCTCACCTGAGGCATGTCGATAATGTTAAGTGATGTGTTGGGGATTTAGATGGTAACAAAATTCATTCCATCTATTAACTCATACATAAATCATAGATTCATTCAAGGGTATTGAAAATAATATTTTAGAAAAAGTAAAAAAAGACATCGCTGCAAAGTAATAGAGAACCTAAAAACTATTTAAAATGGAAACACGACTCAAACACATTCAAACACAAGATACATGTAAAATAGATCCCTGCAACAAAATAATTTATATCGTACTTCAAAGAGTCAAGCCATTAAAACATAGATCTATGAAAACTATGAAATATCTGCTTCAAACGTCTTCAAAACTAGATGAAAAGACATGATTACAACATATATAATACATAAAATGGATTTCAATTCTCATTTTAGAAAATGTCAGATCTGTTCTTTTTCACCTCGTTGTAGCTTCATATCTATAGCTATATAGATATTTTTCTCCTTTGATCTTGTCTTTTCCCCCTTGATTTGGTGTGACATAGCCAGATTGAAAATATATATCTTATTGGTCAACTTTCCACTTGATTCCTTCAAGCTCAACATCTTAATCCTTCTTCCGCAACCTTGGCAAGTTCCATTGTAACTTTCCACTTTCATCACTTACTGCTTTCTTCTTGTTGGTCCCTCTTTCCAACTTGTTTGACCATTTTCTTTCCCATTTGTGCTTCTTATCTTTGTGGCTCTTTTTTGTCAAAATTGATCAAAATTACTCATAAAAATGAAGGACCCAACAAACCCTAACCACAATATATTGAATTTCCCTCAAGTAAATCCTTTTCTTCCATGCCTTGTCCTCCCTATGGTTGAGAAATTCATGCCAATAAACTATGCCCCTATACCAGTGCTTCTCCTTTAAATGAAGGATCCAACTCTAGAAAAAATTTCAAAATTTAAATCTTAAAACTATTATAAATATCCATTGTGTATTTCCATGTAGTAAGAAGAGTAGTAACCTTGTTAATAAATTAGGTTGTAGTCTTTACAGTTTGTTTTTCAGGGTGTGAAGCAAGAAAAGTTTCCCATTGGGTATCTGTGTCAAAATAGAACTTACAAAGCTGCATGCATTTGGATTTGGTACTAGGCTTAAGATCTCAGAGAGTAGTCTTAGCCTAGTGTGATTCCTTCTTTAATCCATGAATATGCTTGTCGATTTCTTCAGCTTAATCAAAGAACAACTATTTTTGTGCCAAGTCTATTGTTGCAAGATCTTGCTCCATTAAGTGTTTTTTATGTTCTCACAATTGATATAGAGACCAATTATGTTTAGAAAACAATCCTAGCCAATCTTGTACTTGACGAAATATCTCCCATGAATCTCCCATGCACTCTCGAAGGGTATCCCCTAGAGCTAATCCTTGTTGATTGATTTGATTGATTTGATACTAGAACTACTTTGTAGGGTAAGGAATGGGATTTTACAGCTTGAAAATGGCATTACACAAATCCTTATTTGTAGAAACTAGATATGTACAAGCGAGTTGAAGATATGCAAGACATCATATATGATCATAAGGAGAAATATCTTCTGGTGTATTGCAGACATCCTCCAAAACTACTAGCCACATTTGTTGAATTTTGGCACTCATATCTTCAACTTGTTTTTTGAGTCTCTCTTTTTGCAGATGCAACTGATCACACTCTTCGACAACTTTGAGAAGTTACTATTGTTGTTTCTCATGTGTGATGACAAGCTCATTATACTTAGAATCAACAATGACCAATCGATCCTCCAACTATACTAATGATTCTATGATAAGCTGAAAGAGATGTTGTAATTACGAGTGATAAATATCTTAAGTGGATATACTATCAAGAGGGGGTAATATTTCATACAGATTTTGGCCACTCACAACAAATTTTTCACATTGTCCTTATGGTCAGGTCTCTGGTGGAATCTCATGTTCATGCTGCAGATCTTCTCGAACTATGCAACCTTGTTAAAAGGAAGTAGCAGAACAATATATTGGGTATGGGAACATAGATGAAAGACTCCTTTCTAACAACTCAGATCACAAACAAGAGTGGAAAAATTCAATGGAGAGATAATGGTGTTTATTGATGGTTGTGACTCAGAAAAAGGTTGGACATGTGGCAAAAAAACTATTTCTGAAATGTGTTCTTGTTCCCTTTTTTTTCTGGCTCATATACAACCTCCATCCCATGAATATCTTCTATAATGTCTTCATGGTTAGAGTGATGAGAAGGATGATCAGAAATGGTATCAAAGGGCATAACATTTTCTGGTGATGAAGAAGGGTTATGCATAGGAGATGTAGTGGGTGAGAGAAAAACATTTTCTTCAATGATGGTGGTAGGGTGAAGAGGCTCTTCATGATCATCATCATATGGAATATCTATGATAGTTGAAGAGTTGGTAAAAGGAGTTGAATGTATAGACGCAATAGATGCTATAAATTTTGAAACAAAGGAAAAGGGACCAAAATTTGTGGAAAGAGTAGGATCAACATCGGAAGTGGTAACAAGGATTGAAGATAATGGGAACAAAGAAGCCAAAGGAAGAGTTAGTGGCTTAAAATTTCTACCATGGTATGGAATAGAAATGTGAATAAAAGTAGTTGTGATAGAAGGACTTACCAAGGATTCAACACTACAAATGGTGGCATTGGCATAAGATAAGCATTGTTGGAGACGCTTCATCATGGGATAAAAATTATACTCAGGTGCACTCAAGTGTTTCCTACATGTTGATAAAGCATCAAAAAATAAATTACATGGCTTGAGGTCATTGGTAGAATAAATGATCCCTGCAGAGGTATCTATACATTGAACTCCTATCCAAGACATAACTTCCTTGTGAAATGCTTCACTCATATAATATAATATTGGCCTCATCTTAAATGTCTCTTTGTTGAAAACCTTTGGCATGGCATAATTACTATTGTGGTCGATGTTGAACCACATATTATAAAAATACTTACCCAATATTAGTTAAGCAATTTTTATGGACATTCTATCATTCATCATTTTATTATATCAATCCTCAAAATCCTTTTCATTGTGAACATGATTTACAAAATCAACATGATCTTACCATGGAGAAAATGCGAGAGCAAGGGCTTCACCATATGGAATCTAAACCAAATTTTGATCCTCCGGAGCACACCAATTCATCTTCACAATTTCCATTACTAAGTACCCATAAATAAAATAGGTTTCCCTCTTATGGAATTCCTTGCATGCAGCAAAGAACTCATCCAACATAAACTTACACCAATTCAATAATTTTCCCTGAACTCATAATTTGACTATTGAGATAGTATCTACGGTATATTCCCCTTTTGTATAGTGTCGTGCGACCTTCCCTACAATGATATAGAAGAAAACATTTATCCTCTTATCATTAACAAGGTCGATAACATCTCCGCGAAACTTATGCCTACTACCATATTTCTCATAAAAGTTTGCATTGCCAGTCCTTTTGTCGCGCTTTTAGGAGCACTAGAATGTTGTTGAAACGTATTCTCCATCCATTGAAATGCCAATAAGGATACAAATATCATGTATGTGAATTGGGTACTCCTTGTCCAATTAGAGAGAGCCCCCATGTATAATATTGATAAAAAACTTGATGCATATTGCAATCTCTCATGTGGTTCCAAACACAAGAAAATCACATAGTTTCATAATAGTATGCCTATGTATCCCCTGGAATCTAGTTTAGTTACATAAATGAGTTAGCCTGATGGAGCTGAGGCAATGTCCTAGTAGAATTCAATATGGAGGGTTACAAACAAAGTAGGTTCTATAAAATCATTGTCAACCACGGTTTCCTTATCATAATTTCCCATTATATTATCCATGGGTTCAATATGGTTATTAGAGAAGTCAAACAGAACAATTGTCTTAGCGGGGAAAACCATGGTAGAAGATCAGCAACTATGGACAAACTGAACATGTGGATACTAATGGAATTTGGACACAGAAGGTTAGGATGTGAAATCGAGGATGAAAAACTAAGGAAATTATAAAGACATAGATGAGAAATTGTGTGTTCATAGTTTATAGTTATAGAACAATGCAAGGTTCTGGCAATAAATCAATTATTAGACATTAAATGATACAACTCGAAAAAATCAAGGATGAATTCATAAATTAGTAAGCATTAGGACACAAATATCTAAGATATCACATGAATGATGAAAAAGGATGTGACGTGACAAGAAAACATAGCTAAATTTACTTCAACTAATTAAACAAGAACAAATCATCAAAATATAATTGTTATGGGGTCCAAAGAGTCGATAGGTGAAAATAATCACATTAAATGACTATGATGTATACCTTCGTAACCAAAGTGGGTTGTAATATATCACAACTAAGGAACATGACATAGAACTAACATAATTAAAATGACTGAGTCAGCTAATAGAACTGACTCAATCTTAAACCTAAATTTCTCTCTTAAATAGAGAGCATATAAAACAAATTATTTTAGTGACCATTGTATGGCTTCAGGTGTGTGCCATTCACCCAATCACTCATGATAATTCCATCAAGTTGTGCGGGATTTACATCTCTCTCTAGGCTCGTATCTCTCCCACAATAAATGGACCCAACCAATTCATTTGTAACTTTCAAGCATTCTTGAGGTATTTACTATCATATAGCAGGACTTGATCTTACACCAGGATAGACTTGGTCCCAATATTTCAATCATTTCAGGATTTTTATCTTTCTTTCTCCATTCTTTCGTGAAAATTTTCTAGAAAGAATTGCTCCGATAAATTTTTTACAATGGACTCATCATTAGACCCTTTAGTATCTTGAGAAGTGAACAAATTCGGGATGATAAACTCTATAGGTACTATAGCCTCTCTACCATATACAAGCCAAAAAGGGTATAATTATGCAACATTTTCATAGTAGTGTGATAAACCCATAAAGCAGTAGGAACTCTCTCATCCTAATCATTGTTTTAGCATAACATCCCTTGGTGAGTCCTTTCTCTAGTATATTATTAAAAGTTTCAACTGTTCTATTCACTTCTAAATGATGTGGACTACTTTTCTAGTTCTAGATCATAAATTCTTATGTCAAGATGACAATAGTCTCGTTGATGAAATGACATCCATAATCACTTTAAAAAAAAATGGACAATAAAATCTTGTAATAATATTTTGAAATATGAATATAGCTTGAGAACTAGTAGTACAATCTTGGACAAGAGTTGATTTGGCCCAATGCATCAAATAGTCAATTACGGTGATTTAAGAGCTCGTGTTGGATGCAGTGGAAGCTCATCATGAGGATACGATTTCCCAACTCTTTTGAACACATCACAATTCTTAGCATAGTCCTTTGTGTCCTTGAAACATGTTGCTCAACATAGCCTTGCTTGCAGTACCTTTCTAGTAGAATATTTTTTCCCTACATGTCATCGTGCAATTCCACTATGATATTCCCAAATAACATCATCCCTTTCGTGATTCAAAATGCATCTGCATAGGATACTTTCAAGCCCCATATTATAGAGTTGTCTCGTAATCGACTGATACTCTCTCTTGTGCATAGTGGAATAATCATCTAGACACCTACCAATGGTAAAAAGAGTACAATATATTCAGGGTAATCCCGAAAAACTTCAATTATAAATAATTATGCTTCAGGTAATTGACTATCGACTGAACCTCCCACTTTCCCATCGTACATGAGAGAAAGGTAACTCAGCCAAAATTAGTATTGTTTGGCTTGACAATAACTTCGAAAAAGAATTCCAGAAAAAATAACAACCATCTACAAATTATCCGTTCCGAAATAGGTTTCTTGCAATATTTTAGTGCAGAGTGATCAATGAAATTTATGAAAGGTCCTCCAAGTAAATAGTCCCTAAAATTTTGAAGCGAATACACCATAACAAGAGCCACTTGCTCAGTAGTTGTATAATTTCCTTCAGCATTGGAAAACTTTCGATTAGAAAACTAAATAAGATGATCAATATTACCTTCAGTAGGTTGTGCCAGGATCACAGCGAGAGAAATACCAGATGTGTCGATGTTCACATGAAATTACCTGTTCCAGTTTGGATAAACTAGAATAAGAGCAATTTCAAGCTTCTTTTTCAAAGTATCAAAAGAAACATCACATTCATCAGTCCATATAATGTGTTCATCATTCTTTAGCAGCTTCTCCACTTGCGTAGTAATTAGAGAATAGTTGTGGATGAATCTTCGATAATAGCCTGTATGTCCCAATGTGAATTGAAACTATTTGGAAATTGTAGGTGGTAGAATATTAAGGATTATCGC
Source organism: Pinus taeda (assembly GCA_000404065.3). NCBI lineage: Eukaryota > Viridiplantae > Streptophyta > Pinopsida > Pinales > Pinaceae > Pinus > Pinus taeda. The sequence continues at coordinate 137,424 of APFE030931960.1, read as the reverse complement.
AACTTTATTAGGGTCTACACATACACCATCTTTGCATGCAATATGCCCCAACAAAGTACTAAGTGGCACAACAAAAATACACTTCTTAAGGTTGAAAGAGATCTGTAACTACCTCCATCTATCAAACATAACCTATAGTAGACTATAATGTTTTTTCAAAAGGCTATTAGATTGTCCAATAATCCATATAAACTTCAATAAATTCATGAATATACTTCGTGAATGCACCAACAACTATTTTAGAAAAGACAATTGGATCATTCTTAAGGCCAAATGACATAACATGATAAGCATATGAACTCCAGTCAATGGTGAAAGTGGTTTTCCTCTTATCTTATTCTATAATGTAGACTTGATCATATCCAAAAAGCCCATCTGTAAAAGAATAGGCTTCCTTCTCTCTAGCATTGTCTAACAATTCACCGCTAAAAGGAGTGGTAAATGGATCATGAATGCAGACATTGTTGAGACTGTGATAATATATTAAAACATTGGTATCGTATGAATTATTCTTACATCGGGTAATAATGGGACTAATGCATTCAAATTCATCGATTGGATATATGAGATCCACAACCAATATTTTATAAATTTCACTTTTAACATTTTCTTTAATTCACAAATTTTGATGATATTGTTGATGCTTAATTGGCCTAAAATCATGTTTTATAACAATATTCATCTCCCCTAGAACTCCTTTTATGCCTTTAAGTTCTAAAACTGACGCATCCAATAAATCCTCGTACTCTTTCAACAAATCAAACATTTTCTTTGTAGTTTGTTCATCCAATAATCACCAATAGAAGTCAATTTTGGTTTGTCTTCATTTTCTATGTTTTACTTACGCAACCGTAAATGTTTCAGATGCGGAGAATCCTTGACAAGATCATCCTTAATACTCCTCTCAACTTTATATTACTTAAAGGACAAATGCCTTAATTGCTCCAAATCATCCTCTTCAAATTTCTGGTTAACTTTACAACAAGCGACAACTTCTTGGAATCCTGACTCATATATACTTGCGCAACCTACATTGTTTTTTAATTCAACAATTGTTTTACCAATAGGGAATAGTACCCATTTCATGACTTTTAGGGATTCAAAAATTTGTGCATCTCCATTTGAGAAGCAAAAGTCACTACATAATTGAGCTATCAATGCATCCCAACTAGTTGTTTGCCTCTTCATTTCTTGTTTTAGATATCGGGCTTGGGGAAATGTGGCCAATGTATGGATAACTTTATGCACCCACAACTCAACATGAAATCCATCCTTTTTCAAAACAATGTTTCATACTTGAACATGCTTCTGAGGGATAGTACAACCCTCATACACAAGGATTGCATCCAAACTATTTTCAGGGACATTGAACTTGCATAGGATAGCAGATTTAATAGATCCCAATTCAAGAACTCGTTGCAATGAGCTCTATATCATCTCGTAGGTGTTGCTTGCAAAGCCACATCCATCAAGGAAATTATCTCATCTTCTTCAATGTGCAGCTCAACTTCTTTGATAAAACTAACGACAAAACTAATGCCATCAAAAGTAGGGTAATTCCTTACCTCCATATCGATCCATCTAACAAAGTGAATGGTTGCACAATGTCTAGAGTATAGTTCATGGTCTCTTTGTTTCCATTTATCCAACACAACATCAGAAGTGGCTTCATTATGTTGAACAATTCTCAAACTAAGATAACCATATACTATAGGATTAATGTAATACTCCCTGTTCCCTACAATTAACTCATACAACTGGTCCAAAACATTAGGCTCTTGTGCATCATCAATGAGCTTTGTAAATTTGGGACCTTGATATCAATCCATTGGTTGGATGACTCTGACTTTTATCCACTTCAAAAGTCATGGTTTCTCGCTTGAGATTTGTTTTCGCTAAAATTGACCCTCATGAGAAGCACGATATCTTTGTGGGTCTTGACATGCATTTCCCTTGTCGTGTGGCTTCCTCTCATATTCCTATGATCACAATTACATGCATAAATATTCATGGCCACTCTACATTAGGTTTATTATTATAATCATCATTATAACTTATAAAAATCATTATTACATTAAATGAGGGAGATAGTGACAGAGTGAGAGGGTGGAGAGAGAGTGTGTGTATGATGGGGGCAGAGACAAAGGGAGGTGGGAGAGAAGGGAAGAGAGAGGAAGGAAAAAGAGACAGGAAAGAGAGAGGGGGAGAGAGAGATGGAGTTGGAAGGGTGAGAAAGATAAAGAGAGAGAAAGGTGGAGAGGGAGTGGCAAGGGAGAGATGGAGAGTCTGTGTGTGTGTGTGTGTGTGAGAGAGAGAGAGAGAGGGGGGGGGGAAGAGATAGAGAAGGAAAGGAAGAGGGAGAGATAGATAGATATGCGGAGAGAGAGAGTGTGTGGCATATGTTTATGGGGTTGAGATGGAGAGACAAATAAGGAGAGATGGAGGGAGGTATAAATATAGATGGCAGGGGGAGAGAGGAAAGAAGAGAAAGATAGAGAAATTTAGGGAGAGGTAGATAGAGTGAGACGGGGGAGAGAGGGAGGGGAAGAGAGAGAAGGAGAGGAGGAAGGAGATAGACACAAAATGGAAGGTGGAGAGAGAGGGAAGAAGAGAGAGTCTCACATAGACAAAAACAAACATAGAAGTTACATCTAGAAAGCCATGAATATTTTCGATTTTCACTAAAATAGATGTATTGATTTCAACGTAGTTGTTGATTTCTAATCCTATTTGATCACATGCACTATATGCATTGATATCAGTATCGATGTCGATTTATAATTCTATTTCTACCTTACACTTGATGCATTGATTTCAGTGTCGATGTTGATTTCTCTTCCTATTTGGTTGCTTGCACAAGATGCATTGGTTTTAGTGTAGATATTGATTTTAATCCTATTTGATCGCTTGCACTAGATACATTGATTTTAGTGTAGATGTTGATTTCTAATCATATTTAATACATTACACTAGATTCATTGATTCCAACATAGATGTTGGTTTCTACTCATATTTGATTGCTTGCATTAGATGCATTGGTTTTACTGTAGATGTTGATTTATAATCCTATTTGATTGCTTGCATTGATTTCAATGTAGATGTCGATTTATAATCATATTTAATACCTTACACTACATTCATTGATTTTAATGCATATGTTGATTTCTGATTTGATGCAACAAGATGTATGATGTACATTAATTATGAAAGTAATTAGATTAATAGTGTGCATTGATTTCAGTGGAAGCAAATCTCTATCTCCTTCATTTATGTCTCTACCTCTCATTGTCTCTCCTTCTCTATCTCTCTATCTTAGCTCCTAAACATACACTCTCTCTCCATATCTATCTCTCTCTCCCTCCCTCCCTCCCTTTCCCCTCCCTCTCTCTCTCTTCCCCTTCTCTCTCTCTCTAAAATTTCTCTCTCCATATCCATATCTCTTCCTCCCTCCCTGTCTTTGCCTCTCTATTCTTACCTCTCCCCCCAATCTATATCTCTATCTCCCCTTGTCTCTCCTTCTCACCCCCAAAACATACACACCCTCTCTCACTGTAAACACATAAAAATTATTCAACCATAAATACAATACTTGAATTTTCATCCTAAAAAAATGTTTTCTTACTTGAATTTATAATTGGGGACATTCTTATTATTCCCATTTTCCATCATTCAACATTGTTAATTACTTTGCATTCAAATGTGGTCATAGAAAATAACTACCATTGAAAATTGCTATTAATATTAGAGAGAAACAAAGACATGGTATGTTGTTTACTACAGTAGCTCGAGTTAAATATTTGAATGGTCCATGATTCCAACTACTCTTTTCATATGATCGGTATGAGAAACTGGAAAAAAATAGTTTCAGATTGATTGCAATGAAGATTGTTTGAAATTGACTATATTCTTAGTATTCGCATTCTATCTATCTAAATTGTTACATTGACACTTTTCACTCAAAATTTGTATTTCATTATTTTTCATCATTCAAGTTACTAACAATGCCTCTCATCTCAACCAACTGAGGTGTTGGTGTCCAGGTATGAACGATTTATTCACCCTTTTTCCTACATTAATTTTGTCAATCCGGGTGTGTACCCTTTCAAGGAAATGGACAAGGTATATGCAGGGGCAAGAGCCTAGCTTGTTCCAAAAAAGGGTTCATGATTAAGATTCAAAACATTTCTATGAAACTAGATCAAATACAAACTTCAGAAAAGCAATTACAAGAATTAAAGGGTTGTAACAGCAAGCATAGACTAATAAATAACACACACAGCAGGACAAAGCACCTAATCAAAGGAGCGGGCTCAGCTCTCTGATCAAGGTTGCGTTAGTCACAACGAAGATTAGAACATCAAAATAGATGATGCTTTATTAATCTGAAAAGGGTTATTACAATATCAATGGGGCATCCCCCAATTATAGGAATAAACTGTCTTTTATACACAGTGAGGGAGAACAACCTCTTTCCCCAAAACATGGTAACCGTATCTCTAGAAATATACATTAGTTTGGAATGGCACCAACACCAGACAAACAAGATCAGCAAGATGCCCAAGAATGGTTGAGGGATCTGTGACTATAGCTGCGCAACCACCCTATCGTTGGTTGTTGTTGTGAATAGCAGATCTATTGCGGAATGTTGAAGCCTTGGTTCCTGTTCTCCAGAAGTTGCGATCAAACATACATTTTAGTGCTATGAATAGGCAAATCTCCTTGACTTTACTTCATTAATAAAATATTCCAATAGACAATTCAGGGGTGTTTACCTTGTAAATTTAGCATAGTAAACATGGGTAAATAAGTTCAGAAAGGTCAAAAAGGGTGATGGAAATGCAACAGAAAGATAGCCTGATTTGGTGCCCAACATCTCCCCCCAACTAGCCTTCTGCATGCCCTCATGCAGTTCGCCGCCTCCGCAGGTCTGGATTTTGCAGATTGTAGGCTTCCTGAAGGTGAGAGAGATCATATTCTCCAGTCATCTCTATTCCTGGAGCTTTAAAACCATCAGAAAGGAGGAGTTCCTTCCACCAATCTCTCGGGACATTATACGCTGGAGTGTAATTTTCTACAGTCAACCAAATAGTAGGAAACTGAAACCAGATCCCCATCCACTAGACCCCACATGTTCGGACACATGCCACATATCTGGGCACTCTGGGGAGCACTCGTGCAAAATTTGGTGCCCCAAAAGGTTACCTATTCCGGACAGCTGTATGTGACATCATCCACCTCTTCTGATAGTAATCAAGGGCCTCATCTTGAAATGTGACTAATTGCCTGACACAAAGATCAAGGCACCAATTTTTTGTCCTCAACATTATGTCTCTATTCTCCTCAATTCCCAAAAAGGTGTTGTGTTTAGTGAACATGGTGATTGACCTCTCATGTTCTCCACTTACTATAAATGGATTTGTAACCTGATTGGATTGAAATGTGTTAGAAGCCTTCTGCCACCTGATCTAATTGAATGTGTAAGAGGTGAGGGCCCTTAAGTGAATGTCCCCCATAAATGGGACCGGGTTGAATTCTCTGTCCAGGCGCAGTAGATACCCATGCAGGTAAAACTCACACATCAAATGCTAAGTTGGCACCTCATGGATCCTCATTATTCGAAGGAATTGTACACCATATTCTATTTCATAACTAATCTCACTTTTGATGCCCTCCATGCAAAATAAAATAAAACGTTCATGCAAAAATAAAGAATAACAAGAAGTAGGGAGGTGATGTGCCATCACCTCTTGCACCAAATCAAACATCTACTCCTTATCATTCTTCAGCTCTGCCACTTGCTTTTCCAGCTGCTCCATTTTGAGCTGTTGCATTGCATGCCTTAATCTCATGATATCTATGTGCTCCACATATTCAAAAATGGTTGTGGAGGCTCGTTCTTGAGTTCTTCTGGCTTCATTTTGATACTGAGCTACATTAGATTTCCAAGTCTGCACTTTGGCTGTTAGGGCATACTCACGGTCTTCAAACAATCGCTCGACTAGGTCTGTTTGAGTGACAGCAGACGTTGTGGCTACCTGGTCCCTCTGAGTCTCTACTTCTACTTCTATGGCCTTAGAATTTTTAGCTTGTCTCTTGTATTTCTTCATCCACTTCTGCATTTTGTGTACCTGCTTCCTTAGTTTCCTAATCTCCATCTTAAGCCACATTGTCTCATTAAACTACAACTGATATTTTTTTTTGACTGGGAGTCTTCGCTGTTCACACAACTCTACCCATTCCTGCTTCACCAAAACTTCCTCAGTTTCGGTAGCTGGAGGTAAATCCCCCAAGACGGCTTCTCCTCTACCGATTGTTGGGTTTTCTTCCACTGCCCGTTCTTCTTCGATTATCTCTTACTTCACAAACTTCTCACCTGGCTTTTCCATTGGCTCATTTCTCGGGACCACTTCGCTTGGTCCCTCCTATTCACCAATGGCTACTTCCTCTTGTTACGTGCTCACCATGACCAGTGGTGCCCTTGGGAGATGCTCTCCTGCTAATGTGTCTGTTGGAATCCTTCCCGGTTCCCCAGCCTCAAGGACCTCTACCTCTTTTCTCCTTTTAGGCTCCAAAGTGCCTGTCGCTTGAGTAGCATCCACACCACATGGTTGTGGCCTCTGTGATAAATTCAAAGCCAGAGGAATGGCGAGATCTTCTTCTTTGCACCGAGGGGAACGAGTTACCCTTACTCCTCTTGGGATAGAGGAGAAAAAGGAGAGTTGGCATGAGTCTTCAATGTTTGGTCCCGAGGTCGACGTTGGTTCTTATGGGTCAGCGCCAACCTCATGCCCTAGTTCTCCCAGAGCTTCCTCCATGGGTTCCATGGCTTCCCTAGCTCTAAGCCCCTCTTGTCCTTGTTCCACCTCTTCCATGGGTTTGATGGTCGGGGTGGTCACAACCTCTTCTTCATTCGAGTTATCCTCCTCCATCGACTCCATGGTGGTAGGAGGTCCTCGTGGGGTACCCTCGGTCGCAATATTGCCCAATTCACCCACTCTTGCCTATTGTGGTCCTACCTCTGTGGTTATCATGCTATCAGATTGCTCTGCTAGTTCCACAAGCAAGGTTGGTTCTTGTGGGACAACCTTAGTCGTGGTACTAGTGGGCCCTTCCGTGTCAACTCCCCCATCTTCCATTGGCTCCTATGGTTTCAGCTTGCTCTTGGGGAGCAGCCTCTTTTCAAAATTCTTCAACTTCCATTTCCATCTCTTCTGGTTCCTCCTGGTCAACATAATCATCTTCTCCTGCATTTTCTTCCTCCATGGCTTCTGGTTCATCTTCCCTGGCAGCCACAGCGGCTGCTACTTCTTCCTCTGTGGAATCCCGAAACAGTTCCCATGGGATCGGGATTTGTCTGATGGCATTCATTACTAATAGCTGAACCAGCCCATGGTGGGTGATGACCGCCAATACTTGTCACAACCCCTGAGCCAAATGTGCCATTAGGTGAAGGCTTCCCAATAGGAAATAAGGCACATTCATTGAGAAAACTTCTGCTTAGGGAAAGCACAGGTGAGCTAGTATGCGGATATGGTATTTGAATATGGTGGAGTATCTCCCTTCACAAGTCATGTATTTTATGATGAACGCTGCTACTCCTCCCCATCGATGCAGTAGCGAGTTTTGGTCATATCCCTGACCCTTTTGCACGATGCTTTCTCCCACCTATAAAATGGCTTCAGGAAACTCCGGAAGCACAGTCCTTCTTGAAAACCATCACTGACCATTTTGAGGGAGCCCACTGACCTCTGCAATAGCTTCCTTTGTCACAGGGATTTCAATTCCGTGGACCCCAGAGCTTTCTTCTCGCAAGTTGAGTGAAAATTCTGTTGTAATTTCTTCGTTTGAACCTCTCAACTTGTCGAAGTAAACATTCCAGCCTGCATTCTCAAAGACTTGCCATACCTCCTGATTGTTCCAAATTCTCGTTTTATCTTTAGGCTCATGCCACACAGATCGTCCACCCATCGCTGTAGAGGCAGGATCAACACGATGAATGCAGTTAGCTACCAGGGGAGAATGATAGGGCTCCAAACCATTGGCAACTAAAATAACGTCATGGTCTCTTTTGGGGACACGGATGAAACAATACTGGTACGTTTGAAAATGATGACAGATTATGGTGGTATTGTTAGATATTTCAGATTTTTAATGCAGCGCATTGGGGAGGTGACTGATTATGACTTTGTGCATATGAATACGCATTCCAACACATCAAAGTTATGATTACGAAGAAACGAAATCATTAGATTCTATTAGGTGAGGATCATGTGTCATGAATGCTTTTCCATGGTACACCATCATTTATTATGACGGTTCCCCCCAACTGAATTATGGCCGTCCACGAAACGTTTTAATGTCTTTTCGGAATATTTTAATTAAATCCGTAAAATTAAGCGGAGACATACCTGGGGACCTACCTTATGGTGGAGTAACAACAAAATGTCTAACGGAGTAACATCAAGAGGGAGTAACAGTATTAGGGAGTAACAGCAATGACGGAGTAACGACAACGACAAAGTGATGGTAGTTACGGAGTAACGGAACCGGCAGAGTAACGACAATTATGGAGTAATGGCACCGGTGGAGTAACGACACCGACTGAGTAACAATAGTTGCAGAGTAACGACACCGGCGTAGCAATAGCAGTTGCAGAGTACCGACACCGGCAGAGTAACAATAGTTGCAGAGTAACAGCACCGACGGAATAACAACAGTTGCGGAGTAACAGCATCGGCAGAGTAATAGCAGTTGCGAAGTAACGACACCTGTGGAGTAACAACAGTTGTAGAGTAACAGCACCGGTGGAGTAACACCAGTTACAAAGTAATAGCACTGACGGGGTAACAGCAGTTGCGAAGTAACAACATTGTCAAAGTAACGACAGTTGCAAAGTAACAACAGTTACGAAGTAACAACAGTTAGTGGAGTAATAGCACTTAGTGGCACACACCAGTGGAGTAACAACAACCTCTTAATAGCAGCACTAGTGGAGTAACAGCGTAGAGTGTTACATTTCTCTTAGCCATATTCCTTTGTTATTCCTGCAAAATACAAATAAGTAAGTAATAACAATATTATTTTATTATTTATAGAACAGAGTGAGAGTGTCCTTCATTCCAACAATCATTAAATCAAATGAATCAGAATGGTGTTTGACAAAGGCATCTTTAGAGGCTGGATGGTGGTATAGTTTTAGATGGTGTCCATTTACTAAGAACGAGGTATGATTCTCATCAATTGTAATTAATCTAACCATTCCATTGTCGAACACTGTGTCCACTTGATATGGTCCCATCCAGTGAGTGCAAAGCTTACCTTTGAAATCCTAAAATCAAGAGTCATAAAGTAATGCCCAATCCCCCACATGAAACACCTTAGTTTTGATAAATTTATCATGCCATTTCATCCTCTGTTGTTGAACAACAGTAGTCTTCTTAACAGCTACTGACATAATCTCGTCCAACTCATTTAGCTATTCCAGTCGGTGTTTCTGTGGTTCTGATAGGTCTAAGCCTACTTCTAGAGTTGTCCTGAGTATATTGATCTCAAATTCCACCAGAAACAAGGGGGATTTCCCATAGACTAATTCAAACGGAGAAAACCCAGTTGTGTTCCACCATGTTGTTCTATATGCCCATAAAGCTTTTGGAAGTTTCTGTGCCCAGTCCCGACGATGACTTGCTACTGTCTTTGTCAAGATATTTTCCAATACCTTGTTTGTGCTTTCTACTTGTCCGTTCGCCTGGGGGTAATAGGGGGTTGTAACTCTATGTTTGACTCCATAGTTCTGCATCAACTTCCCTATAATGTGAGATGTGAACTGTGATCCTCCATCCAATACAATTTCCCTTGGAGAATTGTATCGGGCAAAGATTTATTCAAAAGGAAAGTCTGCCACTACTTGCTCTGTTACTCTCATGACCACTCTAGCTTCCACCCACTTAGTTACATAATCAGTGCAGACTAAGATGTAAGATTTTTGATGAGAAGGTGGGTTGAAGGGTCCAACAAAATCAATGAACCATTTCTCAAATGGTTCAAGGACTATCTGGCGCTGTAGAGCCATTTCATTTGCTTTCCAAGGTTGTCCCATCCATTGGCAGCTATCACACCTTCGGACATAATCCTAAGCATTACGAAAGATGGAGGGCCAATAATATCCCATTTGCAGCACTT
>APFE030931960.1:101478-114856 GCA_000404065.3 Pinus taeda | reverse complement strand
AGAGAATCCTTCATAGTATCATCCTTAATACTCCTCTCACCTTTAGATTCCTTAAAGGACAAACACATTAATTTCTCCAAATCATCCTCTTCAAGTTTTTGGTTAAATTTACCCCAAGCAACAACTTCTTGGAATCCTGACTCATATAGAATCCCGCAACCTACATTGTTTTTAAATTCAACAATTGGTTTACAAGTATGGAAGAGTACCCACTTAATGGCTTTTAGGGCCTCAACAATTTGTGCATCTTCATTTGAGAAGGAAAAGTCACTACATAATTGAGCTATCAATCTATCACCACTAGTCGTTTGCCTCTTCATTTCTCGTTTTAGATATCAAGATTGAGGAAATGTGGCGAATGTATGGATAAGTTGATGCACCCACAACTAGACATGAAATTCATCCTTTGTTAAAACAATGTTGCATACTTGAACATGCTTCTAAGGGAAATTATAACCCTCATACACAAGGATTGCATCCAAGATCTTTTTATGAACATTGAACTCACATAGGATAGCAAATTTACACATCCTAATTCAGGAACGCGTTGCAATGAGCTCTAGACCATCTTGGAGGTGTTGCTTGCAAAGCCACATCCATCAAGGGAATTATCTCATCTTCTTCAATGTGTATCTCAACTTATTCAATAAAACTAATGACAAAACTAATGCCATCAAAAGTAGGGTAATTCCTTACCTCGATATCGATCCATCTAACAATGTGACTGGTTGCACAATGTCTGGAGTATAGCTCATGGTCTCTTTGTTGCCATTTATCCAACATAACATCAGAAGTGGCTTCATTATGTTGAACACTTCTCAAACTAAGAGAATCATCTACTGTAGGATCAATGTAATCCTCCCTCTTCCCTACAATTAACTGATACAATTCATCCAAAACATTAGGTTGTTGTGCATCATCAATGAGATTTGTAAATGAGGGACCTTGACATCGATCCATTTGTTGGATGACTCTGACTTTATCCACTTCGAAAGTCATGGTTTCTCACTTGAGATTTGTTGTCACTAAAATTGACCCTCATGAGAACTAGGATATCTTTGTGGGTCTTGGCTTGTGTTTCCCTCGTCGTATGACTACCTCTGATATTCCTATGATCAAAATTACATGCATAAATATTCATGGTCACTTTACATTAGGTTTATTATTATAATAGTCATTACAACTTATAAAAATCATTATTGCATTAAATGAAAAATTAGAAGTCTCAATATTACATTAATAATTGCAAAAAACTTAATGGTTATAAGTTATAATAATTTGAAAGTAAAATAAATTTAATTACTAATCCAAATTAAATACAAAATTTTGATTATAAAAATTATAGAATGAAAAATATTAAAATATGACTAAACATAATGAAATATAAATAAGATCAAATAAAATTAATAAAAAAATACCATAAATATATAAGAATAAACAATAAATATTTTATAATAAATAAAATGAAAAACAATAAAATAATTAAAATATAAACCTACCCTAGACCATATTCCCTACCTCATGCAAATCATAACGGACATTCCCTTCACCTTTAATATCGCAAGAAAGGTGAGTCATGTGCATGCCAACCGATACCTTTCTGAAACTGTGGTCCTACAATGTATTTAAATGTTTTGGGTCTGCGTGCTGGATTAACCATCCATCACATCTATGCCCAAAGAAGACAGCGACCCTTCGATTAAAATAGTTTCGACCATCAGATAATGATGCCTCATGGCCTGCCCTAATTTCCTCTCTCGTGCAGTGGACCTCAAAAAGGGATTGATCTATTATATATATATAGATATATATTAGATTATATATAGATTAGGTTTATTTTGTGTTACTTTAAATTTTAAATATATATTAAAATTTTCTTCTATAAAAATTGTTCATAATTTCTTTAAATAAATTTCTATTAAAAACTATGAAGTTTATATTATTTGATTAATAAAGTTTATTTAATTAAAACTTAGAAGTTATAAATAAAAATTTATATAGAACACAATTAAATTTGAAATCATATTCTAATTAAAGGTATATTTTCCGGATTTTAATTATTAGAAACACAATTAATTTGAAAATTCATATCTAATTTAAAAGGTATATTTTCAGATTTTATTTTTTTAATAGATTTCTATCACTGAGTGGGACATGCTGTGTTAGGAATTGAAAACTGATTGTGACAGGAGCGCATTGAAGAGGACTAGTTTTATGGTTTTTAAATTATGAAATATAATCACCAAAAATTATTTTAATACCATAGAATAATTAGATAAAAATAAATTTGATATATTTTAGAATTTAATTGTTCATTATATTATTATTAATTTATTAGAGCAACAAGGATTTAATAGGAAAATTAAATTTCAGATTAAATATAATCTTTAAAAATGATGGAAAATAAGGTTTTGCAACTTAACATATTTATATAGTTGAAGAAAATTATACATAAAGGTATGTAAAACTATTTTCAAAAGGTGAATATACATTTATTTTAGTTTCATTTATTATTATGTTTTTTCAATAAAACTAATTTATGTTTTTTTTTATGCAAGAAAATGAATAAATAGAGAATTTGAAAAAAGCTTGTTGAGTTGAAGATTTAGATAACAATAATTAAATGAAAGAACTACTCATTTCATTTAGAGAGAGAGAATATTAATATGATTAATATTAATATTTGGGAAGTTTATGAGAATGAAATGGGAAACTAACTCTCACAACTAAAAAAAACTATAATTGCTCATTAAAGGGGAGGTTTTTTTGAAGAGGTTCGAGGATGGTAGGTTTGGGAGATTAAGACTTATTATTTTTTTATAACCATAATGTACTTGTTGCAGTTTCAATGTGACTATGAGGTTTTCATTAGTAATATCATGGTTACTTTTATTTCTTTTTATTTCTCTGTGTTCTTTATTTAAGGTTTATATTTGTTGGTAAAACTATTAAAGATTGGTAATTTAAATCGTTTATACATCAAATTTGAATATATAAAATGATTGAAATACTTTTGAATGTGTCATATTTAATTTTTTAAATGAGGTTTTAGTTTATTTATTGCAATTTGAATTCAAAATGATGCATGATATCTAGGGTTTACTTGCACATTAAACTTGAATACTAGAAAAAACAGTTATTTTATTTTATTTTTCTTCTTATTTTTTATTTTTTTTGTAAGTCGAAATTTTATTCATTCGTCAAAATAGATGGATATCAGGATTAACAAAAAATAGGTGGTCTCACCCCAACTAGGCTTGTTGACCATGGTTTGCACCATATGAAAACAAAATGGAGACTAAGGACATCATCCATAACCCAGAAGGTAAGAGACACGAGAAGACAAGGAACATAAAGAGAACACTTGTAGTCATGCTAGTCATCCTACGTGATGGAAGTTGGATTATTAGGGGTTGTCCTAGGAGGAGGTAGATGACAGAAGGAGCATTAGGCATGCCCTTCGAAGTGAGCCATTGAGGACTCAAGCTTCTCTACCTTCTTCGATAGAAGGTTCTGTCCACGCCAAACCACCACCACTCTTTATCAAACATGGCACTAGAAGTAGTGCATTTTGTCTAAGGTGGCTACTAGTTCATCATGCTCCTCTCTTCACATCCATTCATCCATTTCCAACCACCTCAACAGGGATTGTATCAGCTCGCGACAATTTGTCAGACAACAATGTTGAATTTCCCTCACACCAAGTGTAGAACACTCTGTAGACCCACATCTTCCCATGCCACTATGCAACAAGCCACCACTCCATTGTGGTTTCTACGACCACCCCCCACGTTGCGTCACTGAGTCGCCACCTCACACACCAGCCACCCTCTGCGAGGAGTGCCCCACTATATTACCACCCCAATAGGCCCCTACCACCTCCACTCTCGACTCAAAATATTGTATTTTCATTTCTGGGTCCCCGCGTCCAGCCAAGCCAAGCTTTGCTATGATGGAGGACCAACCTCACCGCATAAATGGGTGCATACTATCTAGGCCGGAAATGACATTGTTGATCCCTGAGTCAAGAACACAGGAGCCACAGACAACCTTACAAAGATGCTCGACGTATGAACACCAGGCTTTCCTCGCCCAAAGATGAAACCTCCAGCCACCCAGGCAGGGCTTAGAGCTAGCACTTTCCTCTCTAAAGCAGTGACAGAAAGCTACTAGACTTCTGCCACTACACCAAGCTTTCCACCCTAGGTTTTAGCACATAAACTCATTGTAATTTTGAAAATTGAGAAGAGGAAGGGTCGAGAAATATTCGACCCTGCTTGAAGCACTCCAAGTAGGGCCTCGCCAACCGCACCAACAACAGGAAACCACAACAACCTTGAAGGACTTGACTCACTTTTCCCTAGAACACATAGAAAACATACATTGAGAAGTAGAGTGACCCAATTATAGGCCCAATAGCCTACAAAGGAGAACAATGCACAGAGCTGCCACTACCTCCAAAAGAACCACCAACTATGGCACCTCCACCAACCTCCACAAAACCAATAACCCACAAATTCCAATTTCCAAATGAACCAGAAATAGAAACTAATTGACACCGCTTAAATCTACATTGTGCATGTGTAGAAAAACACGATATACCACCCATGGAACAAGAACTATATGAACCTGCATAGTCAAGGGTCTAGGAATAAACTTCAGGGTTGCCACCATGCCTAGAAAAACCGGCGACGCTTCCTTCGCTAGTGAGCAGAATACCAATAGGGAATGTGAAATCATATTAAAACTCTAATGCAAATGAATTCCCCATAACCCATCCTATGTCTGAGATCATTGCCTCCTGCGCTAGTTAAGGTGGTGAGGTATTTCACTCAGACACAATAAATCTCACCCATACGCCAGGTGATTTGAAAGCATGGGGAGGTTGACCATCCACCCTTTTGCCAATTATTTATAAACATGAGCAATGTGATGCTTCCTTTGTCGGGTTCCTCACCCCATTAGGGATTTCTCTTTTCTTATTTTATTATTGTTCTTCATTTTATTTATTTCACTGATATATGTGGTGGATTAACAATGATATGACTTTGATCAGATTGTTTAATCTTTCACATATTATATTGGTTTAACTTTTCTTCAATATTTATTATTTAGAAATAATTAAATTAAATATTATAATTATGTTGTTGCGAGATAAATTAGTATTGATACTTGATGTTATATTTTTTTAAAATAAACATTTCAATTAGATTATCTAAGCCACCTTGTTCTCACTTCTTTCTTTTCCATTTATTAAAAAAAATAATTTTAACTAATCCTAATGTCATGTGTGAATTATGATATATAATTTAACGTCATTTTTGTCATAAATTATATTTTATTTAAATAATCTGTATACATTATGTTGCTACCAACTTTCTTTTCCATTAACTTTATTTTATTTAAATTATTGTTTTATCATTAATCTTGCCTTATTCTTCTTCTTTTAAGGAAAATTTATTTACTTAACATTAGAATAGGGAATACCCCCTGAGGTGGATGGAGACCAACCCTTTCCACCTGAAGTGGGAGGATTCTTAGAATAATTAGTGAAAGTGCTCTTGAATTACTTGTAGTTACTAGAACAATCTGAGAACCAACATACTTCTACCATTATTTTCCATGATCAAATGTTTAAGGTTTCATTTCCTAGTAATATATTAAATGGCTAAGTTTGTGACTTGTTGCTAGACAATGTTAAGACTTCACATTCCTTAAAGGGTTTTAGGTAAAATTTTCTTGGTTTAAATTTTCACCTAGAGACTCCCTAATTATTTAACTTAAATCATTTTCATCTCAATGGCTTTTTCATGGGTTTCTTCACCCCTTTCTCCTTTAAATTTTTCTGACATTACAAGTTTTCCACATGAGTTACTAGACATAGACATATGGCATGCGTACATGCCCTACTTTAGAAATTATGAAGGTCAAAATCTAGCACCACACCTCTGAGAGTTGGACAACTGCATTCCAAATATTGGGGTTTACCATGGGGACATACTCATGAAATTATTTATGATGTTATTGGAGGGTGGTGCTCAGAAATGTATAGGAGACTTCCTCCTTGTGTGATTTCTTCTTTAAGTACTTTTCATGCAACCTATTTTAACTATTATAAATCTAAGGTTACTTGATTTTGATTGTTGCATAATCTGTAATGATGATGGTATAGAAAATGAATATGATAACAATAAAGAACCTCAAGTGGATAATGAATCTGATGTAGAAAGTAATATTGATGAATCTAACTTGAAGGTCTTCAAAGGTAATCTTCCATATTATATGATAATGTAAAGGAAAACTTCTTGTCAAATCTTGAAAATGATGTAGAATACACTCCTCCTGAAACCAAATGGCATACAAGACATTTATGTTTAAAGAAACCTCAAGATTCAATAACTCGCGTTCATTCTAACATATCTTTGGTTTCGTGTTTACATGATAGAAATAATAATAATTATAAAAGAGAAGTTACATCTAAAATATTTGATACTATATCCAACCAATTGGAAATTATGTTACATATTCCTGAAGATCCTCAACAACAACTAATCGACAAAGATATTCTTCAATCAATTGATCTAATTTTTCAATGTTTTTGTGATGCAATAGGTAAATTAGTATGTGGAATTATCTTTAACAATTCTAACTCCAGTTAATCTAGTTTTCACGTAGAATATTCTCAACCACCTACTTATGATGATTATAAAGATGAATTGAATCATGAACAAGGCCTAGTTTGTAATACCCCTCTATTTTGTACTTTAAATCTTGATTATTTTTAGGCATGAACCTATTATTGGACTAGATGACTATAGAAGTAATGTTTAAACTTTTCTGATGATGTAATCAATTTTATTATTATTAATATAGTAGGCATATTGTTAGAAAATAACTTAGGAAAAGAGCACTAGAGTTAGAACATTTCTTTCCATATGGGGCAAGTTGTTGGTGGTCAAATCCACATGATATACCTTCCCTAAGATCTCCTAAAAATCCCTAGGAGAAAATAATTAAAAATATTAACATAATGGGAGAGAAATATTATGTTAATCACTTAGTTGGATAAATATACTAAGTAGGGTGGAATAAAGCATGATGGGAGAAAAATATAGGCTTTAAAGAAAAACAAAATATTTTTTTTCAAAGAAAAAAAAACTAAAACAAAAGACCTAGGAAAAAAGGATGGCAAAACTTAAATCATGACACTGCTCAAAATATACTAGAAAGAAATCTATAAAATACACCACCTATGAATCAAAGAGGTTGTTGATTCTTGTGGAAAGCAGATCTTAGCTCAAGGGAAATTAGCAGAGGCAGTTCATGGTCAGGAGGAACATGTTCATTTCCTGAGTTTCTTTCCAAACAATAATTATGATTGTAGAATTGAGGCTTCTGTGATCCATCATAGTTATAAGAAGAGCTTCGGCGTAAATCACATGACAAAGACAATTGTCGACGCGTTTCGAACCAACTAGTGTCCTGACGATGAACCACACTAGTTGGTTCGAAATGCGTCGACAATTGTCTTTGTCATGTGATTTACGCCGAAGCTCTTCTTATAATAATTATGATTATAATCCTTGTTATGCTTCTCATCAATATTATAGGTTATGAAAGTTGTATATCAATGATTGAAATGAATGTTAGACATACAACTAATTTAATGTGTCACTTTTACCATAATAATGCTATATTTTGTTAATGTTAAAATTATGTGTATTTTTGCATGTATTTTTGGGAAATAGATATAATAGCCATATTGTAGCATATGTTGATTAATATTTGTTATAGGTATTACAAGAGTCAAGGCGAGTATAGAATTTCTTATATATTTTTTCATGTTAATAAACTAAAGTGAACATGAATTCACATGGATGAATGTAATATGGCCCTCTTCTTATTCACAATATTGTTAGCTTGCGTAATATAGGAGACAGTTTCCTTGTCTTACTATAGCCAGATCTCAACAATACATTTTCCCCTCAGTTATATAAGTTCAAGTTATGTTATCATGGTTTTGGAAGACCCTGTTTTACATTTATATTAGATCCAATTCCTTGGTTTTCCTTTTCACAGGATTTTATAATCCATAGAGTAGTTAGAATATCAATTAATAATTTTTTAGTACTCACTCTAGATTATTTCTCTCATTTGATGTGATGCAAAAGAAAGGAAAAAGAAGTGAACACAAAATTACAAATTTAACTGCCAATAATTCCCTCTATCTCTATATAGAGAAATTATATAGAGATAGACTCATAGCGCTAGCACAAGAGTGGCTTATTGTAAACAAAATTGTTTCAATAGTGCATATGGCTAGGAGGAACATCCCAAATCAATAGTGAGTTTTCTAACATTTTTTAATAGATACGTGTTCCAGGTATATGCATCTATGATGTAAATTATGTGTATTTAGATTCTTAATTTAATGTTATAATTCATAAATGGTTTAGGTTTATCTATATATTATTATAAGAAATGCATAAGTTGTATGTCATATCTATAATGAGAGAGCCTTAGTGATATAGTCTAGGGAATTCTAAGATATTAGAATAGATAGAGGTCAAATTTTTCTAACATATCTTATATTGGTGTCTAAGTGCATTATAACAAAGTATAAGCGTGACGTGGTAATTGGGTTTCCCCTATATTTTGTTTTTATAGAAGACATTTAGTGTTCATTATAGGGACAATGTGTGAATTTCATAAATTCTTTTATTTCTTTATCTTTAGCTCTAAGATAACAATTTTAGATTTTAATCTAAAGTAAATCATTGCATATAAAAGGTTTTGAAATATTGTAACATATATTGTAAAGAAGTATTATAGTGAAACAATACATAGTAATTTAAAAACCAGGCTTTGCAGTCGAATTAACAAAAGAAATAACCATTTTCACCACTTTCATTATTTAAGCTATTCTTCTATGGGGTATAAGCTTACAACATCTCTAATGAGATGGGATAAAATTTAGAAATAAAAACATATTTTATTACATGGATAATTTTAAACAAAAAACTTATACTTATCGAATTCTCTTAACAAATTAGTTTTGTTTCTATGGATTCTAAAGTTGGGAGCATACGTTTAAAACATAATAAAAAAAATCCAACTTAAAAAATTCCAACTTGAATAAGTATAGAATCCTTGTCAAGTGGAAATACTGCAATGATTTTATTAATCTTAGTACAATTTATAAAATAAAACATATTTGGTCATGAGATTAAAGTAAAGTGAATATTTACCCGGATGTGGGTGTAAATGTCTGCATTTAAGACGAATGTGTAGCCCACGCGCCGAGGACATGCCTTCACGCTGCGGACAGGTGGATGACATGGGCTCCGAGCTGGTTTTGGCCCAAAAGGACTCAGCGAGTCTTAATGGCGATTCAATGCGTTGGGCTTTCCAAGGTTCAGGCAACCGTTATTTGGTCATGGAGAACACAAGCTGCATTATGTATCTGCAATTCGGCTCTGGTTCTGGAAATTCTGAGGTTCAGTTTTACGTGGAGGAGGGAGGCTCTGAGGGCAGTATTCCCACCCTCGAGTCCCTCCCCTGTCTGATTCGCCTGGTTCAGTTGAATTTGTTATTTGCTGTTGGGTGTTCTCGCCTGGTTTTGTTGAATCTGTCTTTTGAAGCTGGGTGTTCCAACCTGGTCCAGGGGAATTTGTTGTTTGTTGTTGGGTGTTGTCATTTGTCGTTCGCTGGGTGCTCCCGCCTGGTTCAATTGAGGCAGGGACATTGGAGTATCAGGCCCCGCGAAGTTCTTCTGGGTAGCCGAAGGCACAAGGCTGTCAAGCTACGCCATGTTTCTTTCATGGCGCCACGCGCAGGATATCGCAGGCCACGTAGGGGTGGTAATTCGGGGAACCAGAGTGGCACCAGAGGCAGTGACCATTCCAGCCCGCGCAGAATCTCTCCTTTGGCCTGTGCCTCACCACCCTCTGGGGATTCGGAGAATTCTGCAGAAGATGTTTGCAACGCAGTGCAGACTGTGACTCTCTACTATCGACGCAAGAGGAATAAACCAGTTGTCAAGGCGATGATAACAGTTATTTTTGAAGAAGAGGATGAGGGGGAAGGAAGCTCGGAAGCTGACATGGAAGAAAGGACTCCCCCATCAATGGACAATTCCTCCAAGATTAAGGATAGCTCCTACAGTCTAGAATTGCAGAGTAAGATGGACGAGGATAGCACTTTCGGTTATTCTGCTAAGCAGAAGGAAGCTTTACATGAGATCAGCAGCCTCAAAGGGAAAGAACCCGTGGTCTCTTTTGGGGGTCCTTCAGAGGCTCAAAAAGACACCCATCTCTGCAAGTCTTCCTCTCCGCAAAGCTCGACAAACAGAGAAGCGTCTGAAGATACGTTTGATTATACCCTGTATCTAAAACTACCTCCTGACATTGAGAGCATTGAAGCTATTCCGGTTGGCATGGAGGTGACTTGGGAGCGGGACCCGGTTCGTGCTGCTGAAGATCGCAAGAAACGTGCGTAGGAGCGAGAGGCTGAGGCGCGGAAGAAGCTGGGAAATTAATGTCCGAGGAGTTCTGGGTAAGCCTGTCCTCAGGCGTTCAGTGTGTCTTTCTTTTTGGCTTCTTTTGTGTAGGGTGGTATGCAACAATTATCGATGCTGTCAGGGGTCTTGAGGTTTGGGTTTTGAGGTCAAGGTCCTGCGGACCGGGTCAATTTCTTGGTTTACAGTCTGTATATGTCGAGTTTTTCTATCAGTGTCGATACATGATGAAGTTCAAACAATCTCTCTTGTTATGTTTGGTTACGCTAGCCTGTATTCACAGACTTTTCAGGTTGGTGAAGAAAGTTTTGACAGAGAGTTGCACTCTCGCTCTCAGAGGTGTTCACCTCTTGTAAATAATCTTTTTGTTTTTTAATATATTTAGTTAGCCTTTGCCAAGCAAAAAAAAAAAAAAGTAAAGTGAATATTTCCATGATTATGATAAAAAAAATTCACAGTTATAGCTAAAGTTCTCTTTAATTAAAAAATCTAGTGTATTTGTAGAATTTGTGATATAAAGATGGTTAAGAATGAATGTCACTTGATTTTAACACAATAGCATAGATTAATGTTAGAATTCATAAAGATACAAAAAAATTCTATAATTTAAAATGGGCTTATGCTAATTTTAATTTCACTTTATTTAATATGGTTGTGAGATCAAATCTTATCCAAATATAAATACATTAAAATACCATTTTGATTATAGTAATGTAATATGTATATTTGTATTGTAATAATAATTCTATATCGCATATTTCTAGTTATATTTAAATGTAATATCTCTATATCTCAATCTAACATTATTTTCACTATAACAATATTTCTATAACATGTCATATTGGTGATGTTTTTAAATTTATATTTAAATGTAATATCTTTTATCTATAATTCTTATATAACATTTTAATATTTTGCATTATTATAACCCAAATCCTCTATTTCTTCCACAAATTATTTATATATTATATTTAAGTTGACTAACATATATAATATTTTTATTTTTATATTTTTATATAATATTTTATATTCAAATTATTTATATCAGTTTCTTTGGTTCTCTTCATACATATATAAATATTTTTATTTTCATTATATCTACATTTCCCCTATATTATTACTATTATTTTTAATAAAGTTAATCTTGCTTTTGTATGATATTATTTAAGATGGCCATGCAGCGCTATTTGATTGAAAAACTAATAATTGCCATTTATGCAATTATTTTAAATTTTCTAGTTTATATTATTTAAAATATGAAATGCTATTAATAAAATAAACTCGTTGAAGATTTTAAATAAAAATAATTAAATATTGTTTTTCGCAAAACTCATTTTTTCGAAATACCTATTACTTTCATCTGCATTATTTAATGAATAAATTTGATATTAACATAACAACGAAAAAAAATTATATAAAATTTGTTTAAGAGAAATAAGAATTCCTAATTTTTAACAACAAACTCGTTTTTATAAATTAAATAAAAACATAAATAATAACTCAGATTTTTTTTTGAAAAATCCATTATTTAAAAAATATACTTAGTACAACTATTTTACAAAGATCATCACCCACGATAATATAAATATTGTAATTCTTTTATAAAAGTCATCACCCACAATAATATTTCTTTATATTTAATTAAATTTGGAACAAAGAAAAAACAAAACCGACAGAGAAAAAGTGTGCGTTGTGGATGGCATCCCATGGAATACCGGGCAACAAGTTTTGTTATAAAATAAAATGCGAGCTATCTACCTCCAACTATTTAATTAACTGTTTTTAATTAATTCGAGACTATGGGATTTTGATTAATTTATGAGTGTAGATTTTGATGCCGAAGCGGTGTTGCTTGACTGCTACTGTGTCTTCTAATTCCAAAGTTCGGTGGTTATGGTCAATAAGTTTGAAGACTTCTTGTACGGGGATGCTATTCCCGGTTGTTGGGAGTGTTTATTAATAATTTCTTTACCTAAATTATATTGTACTTGGTATTGATAATAGTGATATATATTAGCTTTTTCTTGCTTGGTGTTTTGGTGTTTTTTCTGCATTTTATAGATGAGTTTGCTTTGTTTTTTTGAGCAATATTGGCTTTTTGGAGCTATGTTTTTGCAAATTTATATATGACTCGGTTCACGTTTTTAGATAAGCTTCTTACATTTGCATTTTATAATCTTTTTTATACGAATATATTATACTTTTTCTTCTGAAAAAAATATATTAACTTCTTCCAAAAAATCCACCCCTCTTAAAAAGTTTGAAAACTTCTTGCAAGGCTTTGTGAAATCCTTTCCTCCTCCTCTCGCTCATCGTCCATTTGCACGGTGACGTAAAAAGATATTTACGATCTTTTGAAGCGCGACTGTAGAAGCCAATTGATCCACATACTGATTTTACACTCTGTTTCCCATCCTTATTTTATTTTTAGTGCTTCCGTAAAACATAAATAAAAATCCGTGTTTAGGAAGTGTTTAATGGTGACTGTAAACATGTTAAAAGTCAATTGATGACCACACTTCCCCGTCTTAATTAGACAACAATGATTTCTCTGGACACCACATTTACCAGTCTTGTTTAGCGGAGAGGTTCAATTCTACAATTAGTGTGATTTGTTACAATATGATTGGTTATATCTAATTAGGTCATTGTTTTAAGTGTGATTTGTTACAATGTGATTTGTTATATGTAATTAGGTCATAGTTTAAGTTAAATTTGACAGTGTTTTAAAAAAATAAAAAATATTGTACACTTTAATATTTGGTGTCAGGTGGCCATTAATCATCATCATCATCATCTAAAAATAATTATACATATTTTGTTTGTTTTAATTAAAAAAGTTATAGAAAATTAATAATTGTA
>APFE030931960.1:19616-72853 GCA_000404065.3 Pinus taeda | reverse complement strand
TTCCTTAGAAGTTATCATAAGAAGGAAGAAACCGAGGTAACCGCAAACCAATCTTTTAAGTATAGGGTCTAGCCAACCTATGACTCAAAGAGGGCTCTCTCTATATAAATTAGCTTTGTTTCTTATGGGATTTTAGGCTAGTTCTTAGTGTTCCTTGGGGTTTTGGTTTTAAATCAAAGGTTGGGTGGTGGAATTCTTAGAGCTGATCGATAGAGGTAGGTCTTCCAGCCATTGGGCTATGGAGTCAACAAATGGATAGCATAACTGGATCAATTCATTAAAGGGAATGTTCACGGGGTAGGCTAGCAGAGAAAAATGCAAATCTTTAGGCCTAATGGGTGGAGTAACTCTAACCAGGATGAAAGGGAACTTGAGAATCCTTAGACCAGGATCAAAATGAAGAACAGAGGATAATCATGAATAAATTAAGAATCCTTTTTTATAGATCACAAGAAGTCACCTAAAAAAAGGAGCAATCAAGAATTCATTAACTTAGATTTGTGAAAAAACATACAATAATGCATAAGAGTCAAAACAGAGTGAATTTAAGCAATTTCTGAAATATCATTCCTTGTTATAACATTTAGATTTAGAGATACATAAAGTTTATGGAGAAAACTTGAAGAAAAACAACATTGAACATGAGAGAATACTTATTTGTATTTCACTTTACACAAGAATCCTATAAAATATCTTATCTTTATTCCTTGATCCAACAAGCCAATCTAGTCATTGATACAATCGAATTATTGATTTGAGATAAAAAGTCTATCGAAATGTTTCAAAATCCACCCTACATACTTCGAATTGAGAAGTATATATACAAAAATTATTACAAAATATCTCAAAACAACTTGAGATTTATTCTATGAAATACAAATATCTTCTAGCAAGAAGATAGAGACAGCTAATGAATTGTTTCTTGCTATCACTTTTATTATGGTTGTGCTGGCCTTTATGGTTGAGGTGTAGCCCTTTATGCAGGTTTTGCAGTTGTGGAGTTTCATGCTGGAATCTTCTTTAATTTCACCTTCCATGTTAGAAAATTATATATTATAGATATGCATAGACACAATACAGTTCCCTCGAATCTTCTTTACTTTCACCTTTCATGTTAGAAAATTATATATTACAGATATGCATAGACATAATACAATTCCCTCATATATAGTGAGGAGTTGCCTTATAGGGAAGAAAACCCTAATTTAAACATAACTTCAACCGTGAGATCATCTGCCTAATGAATGACCCAGATTGACTAGAAATTACTAGACTTTTACAAGGCAATTTTACATCTATTTTTAGCTTCGGGGGTGCTCCGCCTGAACCCCTATCGGGGAACAGCTGGCCCCTGGACCCCCATGGGGGGGACAAGTCCCCCCTGCACCCCCCGCGTGGAGGGGTGTATAGTCTTTCTGGGGTATACATCCGACTGAAACCTTTGAATACAGAAGATAATCAGGCTCCACACCCAACATTTCAACTAATACTCTTTGACCTTGTAGTGTTGTTTTTACCTGTTTCACCTCGTTGCCTTCATTTTTACTGTGCGGTAACCTTTCGCTGTCAACTCATCACTGTGAGTCAATCATAGTCTCCCACCATTCTTCATCTGGTAATTTTACATTTATCATCCTCCTGTAAATCTCGTCAGCCTCAGTATATTTAGCAAAATTTGGCTTGGTGAGAAAAAAGATGTTCGATTTCATGTTCAAGGAAGAACAAGTTTTCAAAAGTTTCATATAATACTTTTCATGTTGGCAGGGATTTAATGGATGAAGAACTGGATTGCTCCTTAGCCAATTTTCTGAGTCTATCACCATAGTCCACCTATGTCATGAGTTTTTCATTGATGACCAGAGGACTGGGTAGACCTTTCTCCCTGAAAATTTGGAATTTAGCCATGAACCTGTCAATGGCTACCTGCATATTGTGGCACTTTTCTTCCAAATTAAGCATAAGGTTCCTTTTGGAAAGGCCTTCCTTATTTCTAAAATGACTTTAGTCCTATCTTCTATATTAAGCTCATGGAGCTCATATCTATTTTTGTTGTTGAGGAAGTGGATGAGTCTAGTGGCATCCTTTTGTTTATCCCCCAATTCTTCCTTTACTTTCTGCATAGCTTCAGTAGCTATCTTTGCCAGCTTTGTTTGTTTAAAAATGAATTGGATTGATGGCCAAGTATTATTGACAGAGTCAATTATATTGGCCCACAACATTTCTTTAGTTTATCCAAGTGGCTTTTCAAGTGTTAAATCCTTTTCTAGGATTCTAATTCTCTCACCCATTTTCTGGGCCCTTTGTCTTTCTTCTTTCTTCTTGAGTTAGGCATGTTTGCAGTCATTTTCCAAACTTGCCACCTTTTCCTTCAATATTTTCATCTTTGTAGCCTGGATAGACATATCTTCCATGGCTTCCACAAGTTCTGCTACTTTGTCTCCTGATGCAGCTACTGCTGTAGTAGATTATGCTATTATAGGCAATGTTGTTGCAGGTGGAGCCGTGGGTGCCAATGATGCTATTAGTGTAGACAACACTGCTGTAGAGATTGTGGGGATGACATTTGTTGAAGAGGTGGCCACATCCGCCTCTTTTAATTGGATCAAAGTATTCAATTTCTTTTCAGTTTCTTTTAGTTGGTCATTCAGTTTCAAGACCAAGTCCATTAGTTCTTCATGTCCCTGCTGGGCTTCTAGGGCTTCCAGTGTTTGTGGACACTGTAGCTGAGGTATTTTTAGTTGTTTCTTTAATGCAACTATGTCATCATTCTTATTTTTAATAATATTTTCCGCAACTTTTATATTATTGGGATCATGTCCCAATTCAATTGCTAAGTCCTCTATGGAATTGATCCTGGTGTACTTGGCCTGTGAGGAGGCCTTTTCCATTTGGAATTGTGCATATATGTTGTTTAAGGAATTATTTAGTTGATGAGAAGCTATGGTCTTTCAAACGAAGGTGGATTATATCATCTTCCCTGCTTGTTTGTGTATTTCAATTTGGTCTATAGGATGGATATCCCTTGTGAGTACTTCAAAATCTACTTTCTTGAAATCTGAGGTTGTTTTTGGCTGCTAGGGAATAGGCTTAATGAATGACATCTGCAACTTTCCACCTTTAATGTCAAAAGCTAACATTAATATTGTTTTATTTGTCAGAGTTAGCTTTAGGTACTTTTCATAAGTCTGGGCCTTAAGCCTCTCATTTCTCGCTTTGATCTCTTTGTATCTCTCCTTGATATCTTGATCTTTGTCTGCAAGCATTCTAAAGGAAGATACTTCAACACTATGTTACCTTTCCAACATATGAGTCTGTGATGTGGAAGACTCTTGTACCCTTTCAGATTGGGTGTTGGGCCTCCTCCTCTTTCCTTCTATACTGGTGACCTCTGCTGTCTCCTCTGTGTATTCTTGTTCAGAGACAGGATTCACTCTCTGTCTTTTGGCTTGGCGTGTTTCTACATAAGCTTGTGAAGTTTCTCTGGCTGATGTGGTGGCCTCCTCCCTACTTCTTTTTAGGCTCTTCTCCTCATTTAGAGGAGTCTGTATAACTGGAGGGGTATTCATCATTGTTTCTGGTATGTCTGATTTCTCTAGCCTTCTTGATTGTTTTGGCACTTGTGATTTCTCTAGCACTTGCATGAAAAAGCCCTCATCAAGTTGTTTTTCCAGGTCAATGAGAGAATTCTCTATGTCTACTCTGGGGTTGTCTTGGTCCACTAGGGTACCTTCCACCCATTTCGGTTGGTTGGCATAGGCTTCTATCTCTGGTGTGGGATGGTGAATAAAAGGTCCTAGCTTGACCTTTTGCCTCTTCTTGGTGATGAATTCCAAAGGTTCATATCTCCAAACAAAACTTCTTTGGAATCCCATGGTCTGTAACAATGCATCTGCTTCATGGCCTGCTTCCCTCGAGTTACATATGAAGGGGCCTAGTTTGTCTTTTATTTTGAAATTGGCCTTCTTCTTGGCATTGACAAAGTTTATACTGCATTGGTAATTTGCCTATAGTATTGTAATGAAAACAACCTCATTGGGAGGTATTTTGGTAGTTTGTATGGTGCCAGTATGCAACCTTAAATTCTGCTATCGTTGTGGTTTTGGTATAAATACCAATCACCCACTTTGGTCTGTTTAGACAGTTGAAGGATCCTTTTTATGTCTAAAATGATTCTTGGAGGAGGGATTCCTATCAACATTGTCATGACTCGGTGCACAAATAAGTCTTTGAAGTTTGAATAAGAGTATGGAGAACTAAACCAATGGATTAATGGGGTCCAAAAAATGACTAACCTGGGTTGACCTTTTGTGTCCAGTTTCTGAAGAGTGAATTGGAACTTATCTGACTAATAATATAGGAAAAGATGGTACAAAAGAAGAGGAGTATTTGAAAACCCTTTCATTTCCCAATCTTGTGAGCTGCTCATGCATCATGTGAGCTATGAATGTGGCAAAGTCATAAATGGTGGCAGGAGGTTGTCCTTGGGTATAGATGGACATGAAAGCCAAGATAATCTCATCAATGTACTCACTTGTGGAGTAACCCAAAATACAAGATATCATGGCTACAATGTGTTGGGACCATGGGGAAAATATAGTAGCTACATATGGATGGGGGTCTTTAGGGATGTGCTTTTCTCCTATGATGAAGGTTTCAAACATCTTAGCCAATTTTGTAGTGGTAATCTTGGGAAACTGGTCCAATAAGCTTCCAATTGAGAGAGAAATCAAGTTTTGCCCAGGCTGGAGTTGTAACATTTCATTTATGGACTCTGTAGTGATGGTGAAGAGTATGGTTCGGTTAGGGGACATGACTGCTCTTTGACTTGGTATGTAGTTGGCATGACAGTAATGTATGATGTCTGGGAAAATGTGGACTTGGGGGAACTGGTACTTGGGCAAATTAGATTCCCAAAGGCCAATTTCATCAGCATGGTTTAGGAACTTGTCCCTACATTGGCAATGTATCTTGATCAAGAGCTCTACAATAGTGGTGTCTCTTATCTAGAAGTCTTTGTTAGCTAGGGGAAGGTGGTCCAGGTCCAAATAGGATGTAGAGATGGGTCTCACATCCATAGCAATTGGTGCAGCCATTCTCAACTCTTGTGGATTTGAGTATGGGTAAATTTGCAGTTTTTAGGGCAATGGTGTTCAAGAAGGGGTAGGCTTGAGCTTTTGAGTATTTTTAATTAATAATTAACTCAACTAAAAACACTTAACAACTGGTTACTTTGAAATTGACAGGGTGTTTGGTGAATTTTGGTTTAAATACCTAGAACTGGGGTGAATTGGTTAGCGACTACAAGTGGTCGAAGGGGATTTGTATAGGTTGCAAGGCCGATGGAGTTATCTGCGGCAACTTTGGAGTGCAATTATACATGGGTTGATGGCTTTGACAATTGCAAGTGTCGTGCACACATAGAGAGGCTTGCAAATGAAAATTCAGTGAAAGCAAATAATTTTAGGGCTTTTGGCTTTTACACGTGAAACATTATTTTTGGCGGGTACTGGGTGAACAGTGGTTGACTTGTCGCATAGCAGGAGGGCGGTAAGTGGTTCATTTCACACCGCTTTTGGGTGCTCAGTGGTATTTGGGAAGGGTCGTTTAATTCCACTCATCAAATGACATGTAACATTGGGGGCCAGGGGGAAAACCACTTTATTAGACGAGTAAAGGATGGAAATTGGATTGGTCCAATATGGATAATATCCGTCAGATGAAGACGGAGATGATCGCATGGTGATAGGATGGAGAAACTGTGCGGAGGCTAGTGGGGGGCCCAACGGGCACTTAATTACGGTGGTATCGGGGTTTAAAAATGGCTTAACACGGGATTAGGCCACCGAGGTAATTAACAAAGGATTAAAGGGGGATTGATTAACTTGATCGCAGATCGACCAGTTAAAGGTTTTGGTTGGGTTTTAGGTGAAAATCATTGTTTATAGTCAAACTAGGGTGTAGGGTTAATTTATACATAGGAGTTAAATATATATGGGAAATTGGGTTTTTATCGGGATTTAATATCATAAAGTTAGTAACTAATATGGAATGGGTGGAAAAGGGAAAAACACTAAGCAAAATGTTGTTTTGTGAATTACATGTTTTTCACATATTTTCGTTAATATTTAGGGTGAAGCATTTTTTTGGGTTTTTGGTATGAAAAGTGTTTTATATGGCAGAAAATTGCTTTTCCTAGGCAAAAAGTGTTTTAACCTTAAGAAAAGGGGTATTTTTAGGAAAATGAATGAACTGAAGGGGGGGGGGGTGAACTTTTATGAGGGGAATCTAGTACTTGATATCCATAAGTCATTAAACCGAGGGTTTGGTCCCTCCAAAAGTCAGAGGAATGCTCTCAGCGTCTTTGACTTAAAGGTTTTTAGTATTTTGAACTTTATTATGGGAAATTAGTTAAGTAAAGAGGTGAAATGAAGGGGGGAAGTTAATTAATTGACCTTAAAATCCATTTGCATGCTTGATTGTCCATTCATATTTGCAACATATGATGAAAAGTGATAAATATGTTTTTTCTCTAATCAATGATCATACTTCTGCAACCTTTCTTCTACTTACCCAATCTACTTATCCTACCATTTTTTCTTCACTTTATTAGGGTGCATTTAAGCTAGCAAACCCTTGTCAAGATTTTCTTTTCTTTACATAGAAAACTATCTAAATCTAAGCTTATCTCATCATTGGGCTCAGATTAAAGAGTTGAGCTCCTTTTATTTACTTTACCTATCCAATTATTTGCCAAGATTACACTGTTTGGTAATATTTTATTGTCTATCTATAAACATAAAATTGAAAATATGAAATAGCCAAGTTTAAACATTTTGACTATCATGGATTGTGGCAAGGATTGCAAGCTGCACACAATCATTTATTATGCACAAAAAGTAAATAGTAGTGCCATTTTGACTTGCTCACTTTCATTGTCTCTTTTTATCTTTTTGGGGTTCATATATTTTCATCTTTTTCTACCTTTTCATTCTTTGTGTCCTTTGATTATTCTTTCACGACATACCCTCTTTACATTTTTTAACTTTTTATAATATGGAAAACATTTGCAGAAAGAAAAGGTATGTACAATATTACACGCCTTATTCTCAGTCATTCAAAATTATGACTCCTATTGGTATAGGAACCTAACAGTGGCTCCACTGGGGGATGGAATTTCCTAATGAAATGTCAAGAACATTATAGATCAATAGCCCTTTGAATTTCTGTTGATATTACCTTGCAACCTTTTCTCATTTATGTTTTGTCATTATTACTATTTATAACAATAAATCCTTTGAAGCTTAAGGCCTTCTCTCCGGGATTCAACTTAAAAAAATCACCATCCAATCAACTCTAGACCTTTTGGAAAATGAAATATGTACAATGTGAAATAAAAATCAGTAGTTAGGTTCAATATAGTGTTTAAGAATTTGCCCATTCACTAGTCCACCTTTTGCTTCTGTACCATCCATTTCTATGAGGAAGAAAGCATTATTGCCTCCAAAAGCATAAATGATATATGGACCTTTCCATAGGAAATCGAATTTCCCATGTTTACCTTTATCTTACCTCCTTGAGTCCCACTTCAAGAATTTTTCACCAAGGTAAAAATCTTCAGCCTTGGTTCTTATAAAAAATCTTCTTAATTCATTCCTGCACAATCTGAGATCTGAAGTACACTTCTTCCCTGATTTGTTGTAAATGAATTGTTTGGTTGATTCTTCTTTGGATGTCATTTGGTTCAACCTGTAACTCTTGAAGCAAATTCATTACTGGTGTTCCCAAGGAAGATGGAAAAATTGCTTCCATCCCATAAACTAGCTAGTAGGGAGAGGTACCAATTGATTTCTTTATGGTTAGCCTATCTACCCATAAGGCATTTACTAGCTTTCTATTCCATGTTTTCTTATTATCCTCTAACAACTTTTTGATGATAGTTACCAGACTTTTGTTTTGAGGATTCTGCTAGTCCATTTCCTTGAGGGTTATAGGCTATGGAATGGCCCAGGGTTATATGATACTTGTTACAAAAATCTATCATTCGCCTGGATTTGAAAGTTGCTACATTATGAGTGATGATTTCTATGAGGAAGAAAGCATTATTGCCTCCAAAATCATAAATGATATATGGACCTTTCCATAGGAAATCAAATTTCCCATGTTTACCTTTATCTTACCTCCTTGAGTCCCACTTCAAGAATTTTTCACCAAGGTAAAAATCTTCAGCCTTGGTTCTTATAAAAAATCTTCTTGATTCATTCCTGCACAATCTGAGATCTGATGTACACTTCTTCCCTGATTTGTTGTAAATGAATTGTTTGGTTGATTCTTCTTTGGATGTCATTTGGTTCAACCTGTAACTCTTGAAGCAAATTCATTACTGGTGTTCCCAAGGAAGATGGAAAAACTGCTTCCATCCCATAAACTAGCTAGTAGGGAGAGGTACCAATTGATTTCTTTATGGTTAGCCTATCTACCCATAAGGCATTTACTAGCTTTCTATTCCATGTTTTCTTATTATCCTCTAACAACTTTTTGATGATAGTTACCAGACTTTTGTTTTGAGGATTCTGCTAGTCCATTTCCTTGAGGGTTATAGGCTATGGAATGGCCCAGGGTTATATGATACTTGTTACAAAAATCTATCATTCGCTTGGATTTGAAAGTTGCTACATTATGAGTGATGATTTTTTTTTCTCGCTAAAAAACTAATCTATTATTTACAATAACAGTCAAAACATTACAATCATATAGTGTCTTTGCCTGAGGCCAAGCCTTGGCATTCTGGACTGAGAAGGATCCTCATAAGAGCAGCCCTCGCAGGAGCACCACACTTGAACACAACATCCCACATCTGAACAGAAACATCCCACGCAGGGGTACTGTGTCTCTAAAAAAGGAGCAACCAGTTCAAACTGGATAACCCTCGCAGGGGCAGCAGACTACCAACAGCATTATCCCACGCAGGGGCAGCAAAAAACATGACAAGAAAAAGCATTAGGACTACATGAAATAAACCGAAAGCCGAAGCAAAACCTGAGGGTTGTTGGAGTGGGTGATGCTGAGCGGAGGGCCAGCTACTCCTCCGGCTCCTCTTCGACAACCGGGCACCATCCAAATCTTTCGAATTCCTCTGCAGCAGGGTGGGGACCCAGGTTGACGTCATCCCCCTTGGATGTTGACGCTTCTTGAGGCTGGGGAGGGTTGGGGGCCTGTTCTGGAACCATCCTTGGCATTGCTGTGACAAATTCTGAACCCTCGTCCTGGTGCATCCTTTTGCCAGGGAGCTCTTCACTTTCGGCTGGCGCTTCCTCCAGGAAAAGTACCGACACATGAGCATTGACACGGGGTCTATCTAACGAGCTGCTGAAGGTAAAAATGGCCGAACCAAAGGCCGGCGAAGGAGCTGAAGGGTCCGGGCTGCAAGAGTCCACGAATTGGCTGGCTTGGATAGGAGTGGATTCAGAAATACGATGGCAACGACATCGACAACAATGCGAGTGAGGTTCCGTAGCAGGAGGCCGAGAGGAACCTCCACGTGCAGAGCCTTGACGGCTAAGCAAGTGCTGTTGAGGCCTGACCATTTTTGCAGAAGAGCCAAGGATAAGGAGCAGTGCGGGATAGGGAGGCAGAATTGATACAGAGGCGAGCGGGCGGCACTTGAAAGACTCCAATTCGCAACCCCCTTGCCCTTCAGACCTACATACAACAAACAGAGGGATGGTAGGTATAGCCTCCCGGAGAGCTGAAGACTAGGCAGGAGCCGGAATAACAAAGACCAGGCGGGAGCCGGAACAACAAAGAGCATGAATCAGCTTAAGCTGAGCCCCCCCATCACCTTTTTTAACCACTGCGTCGTGACCTCGATCCTCAACCACCATAACTACTCGTTGCAGTCGAGCCAACAACTTGAACAGAGCATTGAATGAATTCCTTCATTAAACACTGCCATATATTCCTTGGCAGCGATCGGGCATTGAATGCCAGCATTACACCTGAGGAAGCACATGACCAGCATGTGGCTCCTCATTACCTTCCGCCGTGTCACCCGCATCCGGGATATCAGTGATGATTTTAGTTGGACATCCAAATATTAATAGAATGTTGGTTTCTAGGAAGGTTATGATAATATTGTTAGTTTCTTTCCTTGAAGGTATGGCCTCTATCCATTTCATGAAATAGTTTGTGGCAATGAGGATCCATTTGTGTTGGGCAGAGGAAGGTGGGTGAATCTCACCAATGAAGTCTAACCCCCATTATTGAAAATGTGCTTCAACAGAGATTGGTTTTAGGGGTAAAGGGAGAATATTTTTCTTTCCCTCAAATATTTGACATTTGTGACAGGAGGTCACATGTTTCTTGACATCATAAAACAAATTTGGGTAGTAAAAACTAGCTCTAAGAATTTTATTAGAAGTGGTCTTCCAGTAAACATGTCCTCCACAATCATTTGCATGAAATTCTTGTAACACTTTGTCAGATTCTTCTTTCAATAAACAGTTGAGAAGAATACCCTCATGATTCCTCCAAAACAAAGCATTATCTAATATACAAAATTGTAAGGATTTCATCTCTAAAAACCTACTTTTGGTCCTAGATAATCCAAGAGGAGCTTGTAAATTTAGTAAGATGTATATGATATTAGCACACCATGGTGATTCAATAAAGGCATGGCTGATTGGTGGAGTCACTATCTCCTCTCCATTATCTATTTTTGCAATCAAATTTATATCTAAGGCCTGACAGTTCGTTTCAGCCATGAGCTTGGCTAAACCTTGGCCTTTGATTCATTTGGTTGGTTTGATCTCTATGTCATACTCTAAAATAGTAGCAATCCACTTTCCTCTCTTCCCATCTGTACCTTCCTGAGTTAGGATGTCCTTGACAACTGAATTAGGGACATAGGCTACTATATGAGAATATAAAATATATGCCCTGAAATCCTTAATAGCTTTGACCAAGGCAAAGGCTTGTTTTTCCATTATGTTGTATTTTAAGGGGGCATCCCTTAAGGCTTTGCTAAACAAGGAAATAGGTTGTTCATAGTCCTGGTCATTTTTCTGCAGTAGGATTGTAGCAATTGTGTGTTCATAGGAAAAGGAAAACAAAATGAAATCCTTGTCAAATTTTGGATTGATTAGACTCGTGTTTTAGTTAGGGCTCGTTTAATGTTTTCAAAGGATTTCTTAGCCTCAACAGTCCATTTTATGGTTGAATATTTTTTCAACATATTTTTCAGTGATCTATTTAATTCTTCTAAATTAGAAATAAATCTCTTAATAAAGTTATTTTTTCCTAAAAAGGCTTGTAATTTCCTAATGTTCCTAGGATGTTGTATCTGTAAGATGGATTCTATTCTTGCATAGTCTATTCGGATACCATCTTTCGAAATTATATGACCTAGTAACTTTCCTTCTTCTAACCCAAATAAAGAGTTCTTAGGGTTCAAAGAAATTCCATACTTTCTGCATTTAAGAAAAACCTGCCTTGGATGATCAAGATGCTCGCTATCAGATTTTGAAAATACAATAATGTCATCTAGGTATATTACAAGGAAGTCATGAATTTCCTTGACGAAATCTATGTCCATAGCCCTTTGGAAAGTGGCCCTTGCATTCATTAGCCCAAAAGACATTTTCACATATATGAATGTGCCCCAAGGAGTAGTGAAAGCAGTTTTTGCTTGGTCATCAGGATGAACTAAAATCTAATTGTAACCAGAAAACCCATCCAATAATGAGATTCTGGCTGCTCCAACTACCTTTTGTAAAATATGATTCATTTTAGGGAGAGGTAAATTGTCTTTCAGTGAAACTTTATTAATGTTTCTGAGATCTACACAGAGTCTGATCTCACTAGTTTTCCTCCTTGTTGGCACCAAATTTGAAACCCAATCAGAAAATCTGATTGGTGAAATTATCTTGGCATCATACATTCTCTGGATTTCCTTTTCAATTGAAGGTAATAAGATAGGATTTATCCTTCTAAGTTTTTTTCTAAAATGCTTATGATTTTCTTTTATAGGGATTGAGTGTTCTATGATGTTGGTTTCATATGACTTGAGGTCCTCATAACTCCAGGCAAAGACCTCTTGAAATTCTTTTAATAGTTCGATGTATTGCTCTTTTTCCATGGGAGGTAATTATTTAGAGAGTTTGATCAATTTTGGATTGTAATTAGTTCCTAGATTACATTCCTCTATATCAGATTTCAAAGGTTCCACTTTGGGTTTTCTACGAACATCATTAGAATCAAACAAGTCTTCCAAAGGGGTTAATCATTTGAGTAAGAAATTGTCTCTGAGATTGATTACTTCAATATCCTCATTAATTATCTCTTCAATCTCAACTTGCTCTAGGTTTTCTGCATCTAATTTATCAAATTTTGTAGGATGAAACCTATCTACTTCTTTGCCTTCTATTTGATTTAGTTCTATCTCACTTTTAAAGTCAGGATCTATTGAAATGTCAGTATCTATATTACTATTTACAAATTCTTTTTCTGAGATTTTTTTTTTTTTTATTTTCTTGTCATCAACAAATATTTTCCGGTTCTTCAAATTATCAGGAATTGCAGCCTTATGCCTAACCTCAGCAGTGTATTGGTCGTTAGGTTGAAAGGGTAACTTACAAGTGCTAGAAAACATTGTTAAACTATGAGCCTGCATGTTATGTTTTCTAGGAATTACAGCAAGCTTGGTTTCTAAGAAAGTGTTTAGTATT
This sequence comes from Pinus taeda, assembly GCA_000404065.3. Lineage (NCBI taxonomy): Eukaryota > Viridiplantae > Streptophyta > Pinopsida > Pinales > Pinaceae > Pinus > Pinus taeda. The sequence goes on along the minus strand of APFE030931960.1, from coordinate 60,131 downwards.
TCTACAATGGTTCCTCTATAACAACTTAATCTAGGGTCTTTGGTAATATATACAGCATCAATTTGTTTTATAACTAATTCAGAGTCTCCCATGATAGAGAGTCTTTTGGCTCCTAGGTTCCTAACTAATTTAAGTCCTAGAATTAGTGCTTCATACTCTACCATATTTTTAGTGCATTTAAAATGTAACCTGTAAGCATGGCCTTCCAAGTGATTGTTCTCCAAATTGTATATCCATACTCCTGCTCCTGCCCCAAACTTATTACTGATCCATCAAATTCAAGATGCCATAATATTTCATGTTCTTAATTTTCATCATTTGTTGCAACCATCTCTTCCTTAATTTCACTGTCTTGTTTAGTGGAAAGTTCTAAAGTCTGGACAATTTCCTTTTGAACAAAAACTGCAATTTCTTTTGGTTTTGCATCATCAATGTCTAAAAGAGTTTCCTCTGTCTGATCAACATTATAAAAAATAATAGAATCAATGTCTGAATGTACAAAGTATATAGGAAAGTTTTGAGGCCACTCCTGGCTACTTACCATGTACGTCATTAAATTTTCTTGGTATACTTCTTGAGTTGTCCAAACACATAAATTGTTGCATATGACATATCAAGTTGTAGAGACCCCTGAAGTTTGGCTCCCCATGATCTTGATAACAACATGCCATACTTTGGTGGGATGTCAGCAACCACAATATCCATCAGAATGATTTTAGCAGGTATTTAACTAAGGTAACCCATAAGTCTTTAATCAATCCTAGACACTTCACTTGGTTTGAGTCAAATGAGAATAAGTCCTTGTAAGGTCTTGTAATGTCTAGGTTTAATTTCTCCATTATTGATTCAGGCATTAAACTGTGTGAGCCACCAGATTCTAACATAGAATTATGCAGGATTTTATCATGAATGCCAACGCTAATATAGAAAGGTGGTATTCCCCCTTCTAGTGGTTTTCCATTGATATTTGGACCAAAAATAAGTTTGGGATGGTAATCAATTAGGTTGACCAAATCCTCATTTTCAACAATGTTCAGGGTCTAGTTTATTTGTGTTTTGTGTGCTTCATTCTTGATCAGTTCTGTTAAAGGAACCGAAATATTTAGTTTGGCTATCTCTGCTCCTAAATTAAAAGGCAACGAGGCTTTTTCTGTCTGAGGATTTGGACTCTTCACAATAGGAATTTGAGTGGGATGGTCATCCTTTTCTTTATTGGGGACCCCTTTTGTGGGTTTTCAATCCTAGTGTTTTGAGGTGTGTCCACTCGTTTTTTAGGGGGGATTGAGGCAGAGGGTTGATCATCAAAAGGTCGATTGGGGGTTATATCTACAATGGTGGGGATAGAAGGATTCTGGTTTTGTCGAAATAATCTGGAGAATTTTGGAAACTATGGCTTCTTTGATTTTCTTAGGTTGATTTGGAATTTTTTTCTTGGTTTGATCAGGGATATCAGAGTTCGTTTTGCTCCTTAGATTGTACTATTTATGTACTTTGAATATGACAGAATCATATCCTTGTTTATAATCGAATGACTCTCCAGACTAGATTTGCAATTGCTGCAGCATATGCATTTCCTGCTCATCTTGGGTTAGCAATAAATATCTTCATCATCTAATCCCATCAGATTAATCTGTGTATCTTCTTCTGGTCCTTCAATCTAGGATGCTTCTGCATAGTTTTCTTGAAATGGAGGCCTAATATTCTGATCAGGTCCATTTTTTCCTATATTTTGGTTTCAATTTTGATTTTTCCTAAAGTTTGGGTTTCTAACTGGAGGGGCCTGTTGGTTATCCCATTGAGGTTTCCTCTCCATATTTTTTATTCTATCCATTAACTTTTCCGTGCCTTTAGCTAAGCTATCTATCTTAATATCAGAGGAAGAAGGTTCATCTTTAGCATTTCCTCTCCTTTCATTCCTAACTCGAGCTCTTTTAGCTAATAAATTAGCCTCTACACTTACAGCTACATTTTGCATATCTTCTAGGGTTGGGGGGGTTCCTTTCCCTGAGCTGGAATGCCATGTTTGTGTCAAAATCATCAGGGAATTTTATTAAGGCCAAGCGAGGTGGGGGTCTAAGATCTACAGGGATAGCATTATATATATTGTTAAACCTAGTACAGTAATGTTGGAGAGTTTCATTAGGTCCTCTCCTAATATTTTCATACTCAGAAAGGATCTATAAAGGATTCTTGTTCTTTTCCCATCTATTAAAAAATTGTTTATGAAATACTTCTAAACTATCAATAATATTATCAGGTAAAGATATAAACCATTTCCTAACATCACCAGCTAGCGTCTAAGAAAACAATCTCATTTGAACATCTACAATATCAATTTCATGCAGCTCAAAGTAATCTGTCATCTTATTAGCATAGTGTTGTGCAGTGTAGTGACCTATACCATCAAATTGGACAATTTTGCTCTGATAGTCTGCTGGAATGGGACCAAGTGGGGCTTGTAACACAAGAAGAGCATATTGATTAACCATGGTTCTAAGTTGGGAGGGGTTAAGATGTGGGGTTGATGTACTAGGGGGTGGGATAACAGTGGGTGGAGAACTCAGAGTAGTAGGTGGTTGATGAGTAATGGTAGGTTAGTGAGGAAGTGAAGGTATAAATGGAGGTGGCAAAATACCTTCAAAAGTTGAAGGGAGTAATGGTGAACTAAGAGTAGTGGATATTGGTTCGGAAAGCTCTGGGATCCTAGTAGTAGTAAGGGATGATTGAGGGGAATTAAAAATATATTCATCAATTGACTTATTGGCCTTTTGGACTTCGAGGTCTGCAATAAAATCTAAATCTAGAATGATTTCATCAAGTGCAATTTCAAACCTTGTTCTAAATAGGGAAATATCAAATGGCACATCAAAGGGAAGGTCTTCTAAAAACAACCACTCATCAGGACATGAATCTGCCTTGATTAAAGGTGTTTGATTAACTGAACTTCCTTCTCTTTTGGATTTTCTTGAAATCAGGTTGGGATTATCAACTACTCGGGTAGGGTTCAGATCTGGCGTAGCCCTAGTGTAGTGATTCTTGAAGCCAGAATTTCAAGCTTTTTCTAATTACTTTCTTTTTGTGAGATTTTGTAAATAACTTCTAATAAATATTTTAAGAGGCTTCAAATAGAGATTTCAAAGTTTCTTAAAGATTTACTAAAACTGTGGATTTGATTTCCCCAGTATGGTCGCCACTATGTTATCACTCAGAATTTTCCTTAGAAGTTATCAAAAGAAGGAAGAAACCAAGGTAACCACAAACCAATCTTTTAAGTATAGGCTCTAGTCAACCTATGACTTAGGGAGGGCTATCTCTATATAATTTAGCTTTGTTTCTTATGGGATTTTAGGCTAGTTCTTAGTGTTCCTTGGGGTTTTGGTTTTAAATCGAAGGTTGGGTGGTGGAATTATTAGAGCAGGTGGATAGAGCTAGGTCTTCCAGCCATTGGAATATGGAGTCAAAAAATGGATAGCATAAATGGATCAATTCACTAAAGGGAATGTTCACAGGGCAAGCTAGCAGAGAAAAATGCAAATCTTTAGGCATAATGGGTGGATTAATTCTAAACAGGGTGAAAAGGCACTTAAGAATCCCTCGGCCGGGATTAGAATGAAGAACAAAGGATAATCATGAACAAAGGGTAATTAAGAATCATTTGCCATAGATCACAAGAAGTCACCTAAACTAAGGAGCAATAAAGAATTCCTTAACTTAGATTTGTGAAAAAAACATACAATAATGCATAACAGTCAAGATAGAGTGCATTTAAGCAATTTCTGAAATATCATTCCTTATTATAACATTTAGATTTTAGAGATACATAAAGTTTATGGAGAAAACTTGAAGAAAAGAAACATTGAACATGAGAGAATACTTATTTCTATTTTTCTTTACACAAGAATCTTGTAAAATATCTGATCTTTATTCCTTGATCCAACAAGCCAATCCAGTCATTGATACAATAGAATTACTGATTTGAGAGAAAACGTTTATAGAAATGTTTCAGAATCCACCCTACATACTTCGAATTGTAAAGTATATATACAAAAATTATTACAAAATATCTCGAAACAACTTGAGATTTATTCTAGGAAATACAAATATCTTCTAGCAAGAAGATAGAGACAACTAATGAACTGTTTCTTATTGTCCCTTTTATTATGGTTGTGTTGGCCTTTATGGTTGAGGTGTAACCTTTTATGAAGGTTTTTCAGTTGTGCAATTTCACACTCGAATCTTCTTTACTTTCACCTTCCAACCGATACTCTTTGACCCTGATACTCTTAGACCCTGTAGTGTTGTTTTTACCTGTTTCACCCTGCTGCCTTCATTTTTACTTTGTGGTAACCACTAGCTCTCAATTCATCACAGTAAGCCAGTCATAGTTTCCCACCATCTTGCATCTCGTTATTTTACATTTATCATCCTCCTATAAATCTCATCAGCCTTAGTATAGTTATCGAAATTTAGCTTGGTGATAAAAAGATGTTTGATTTGATGTTCAAGGAAGAACAAGTTTTCAAAAGTGTCATAAAATACATTGCCTATTGGCAGGGCTTTAATCGATGAAGAACTGGCTTACTCCTTACCCAATTTTCTGAGTCTACCCCTATAGTCCACCTGTGTCATGAGTTTTTCATTGATGACCATAGGACTGGGTAGACCTTTCTCCCTTAAAATTTGGAATTTAGCCATGAACCCGTCAACGACTAACTGCATATTGTGGCACTTTTCTTCCAAATTAGGCATAAGGTTCCTTTTGGAAAGGACATTCCTTATTTCTAGAATGGTCACAGTCCTATCTTCTATATTAATCTCATGGAGCTCATATCTGTTTTTGATGTTGAGGGAGTGGATGAGTCTATTGGCATCCTCTGGTTTTTCCGCCAATTCTTCCTTTACTTTCTGGACAGCTTCTGTAGCTATCTTTACCAGCCTTGTTTGTTCAAAAATGATTCGGATTAATGGCCAAATATCATTGACAGAGTCAATGGTATTGGCCCACAACATTTATTTTGTTTGTCCAAGTGGATTTTGAAGTGTTAAATCCTTTTCTAGGATTTTGATTGTCTCACCCATTCTCTCGGCCCTTTGTGTTTCTTCTTTTTTCTTAAGCTAGGAAAGTTTGCAGTAAGTTTCCAAACTTGCCACCTTTTCCTTCAATCTTTTTGTCTCTGTAGCTTGGATAGACATATCTTCCATGGATTTCACAAGTTCTGCTGCTTTGTCTCCTGATGCAGCTGCTCCTGTAGTAGATTCTGCTATTATAGGCAATGTTGTCGCAGGTGGAGCCTTGGGTGCCAGTGATGTTGCTAGTGTAGATGGCACTAGTGTAGAGACTGAGGGGATGACATTTGTTGAAGAGGTGGCCACATCTTCATGTTTTAATTGGATCAAAGCATCCAATTCATTTTCAGTTTCTTTTAGTTGTTCATTTAGTTTCAAGACCAATTCCATTAGTTCTTCATGTCCCTGCTGGGCTTCCAGGACTTCCAGTAGCTGAGGTATTTTTAGATGTTTCTTCAATGCAACTATGTCATCATTCTTCTTTTTAATAAGTTGTTCTTCAGCTTTTATATCCTTGGGATCGTGTCCCAATTCAATTACTAAGTCCTCTAAGGACTTGATCTTGGTGTCCTTAGCCTGTGAGGAGGCCGTTTCTAGCTGGAGTTGTGTAGATATGTTTTTTAAGGAATTTTGTAGCTGATGAGCAGTTATGGCCTTTCCAATCAAGGTGGAGTATATCATCTCCCCTGCTTGTTTGTGTAGTTCAATATGGTCTATGGGATGAATATCCCTTGCCGATGCTTCAAAATATACTTTCTTGAAATTTGAGGTTGTTTTTCGCTGCTCGGGAATAGGCTTGATGAATGGCATCTGCAACTTTCCCTCCTTAATGTCAAAAGATGACATTAATCTTGTTTGGTTTGTGGGAGTTAGCTTCAGGTACTTTGCATAGGTCTAGGCCTTAAGCCTCTCATTTCTTGCTTTGATCTCCTTATATCTCTCCTTGATATCTTGATCTTTGTCTACAGGCATTCTAAAGGAAGATGCTTCAACACTATGTTGCCTTTCCAACATCTGAGTCTGTGATGTGGAAGGCTCTTGTACCCCTTCAGATTGGGTGTTGGTCCTGCTCTTGTTTCCTTCTGTACTAGTGAGCTCTATTGTCTCCTCTGTGTATTCCTGTTTAGAGACATGATTCACTCTCTATTTTTTGGCTCAGTTTGTTTCTACATAAGCTTGTGAAGTTGCTCTAGCTGATGTGTTAGCCTCCTGCCTACTTATTTTTAGGCTCTTCTCCTCATTTAGAGGATTCTATATAACTGGAGGGGTATTCACGATTGTTTCTTGTATGTCTGATTTCTCTATCCTGCTTGATTTTTCTGGCACCTTTGATTGCTCTATCACCTGCAGGAAAGAACCCTCATCAAGTTGTTTTTCCAGGTCAATGAAAGCATTCTCTATGTCTAGTCTAGTGCTGTCTTGGTTGACTAGGGTACCTTCCACCCATTCTGATTGGTTGGCATAGCCTTCTATCTCTGGTACGGGATGGTGAATAAAAGGTCCTAGCTTGACCTTTTTCCTCTTCTTGGTGATGAATTCCAAAGGGTCATATCTCCAAAGAAAACTTCTTTGGAATCCCATGCTCTGTAACAATGCATCTGCTTTATGGCCTGCTTCCCTAGAGTTACATATGAAGGGGCCTAGTTGATCTTTTATTTTGAAATTGGCCTTCTTCTTGGCATTGACAAAGTTTATTTCATCTACATTGATAATTTTCCTATGGTATTCTAATGCAAACAACCTCATTGGGAGGTATTTTGGTAGTTTGTATGATGCCATGATGCAACCATAAATTATGATTTCGGTGTGGTTTTGTTATAAATACCAATCACCCAATTTGGTCTATTTAGACAGTTGAAGGATCCTTTTTATGTCTGGAATTATTCTTGGAGGAGGGCTTCCTATCAACATTGTCATGACTGGGTGCACAAATAAGTCAATGAAGTCTGAATAAGAGTATGGAGAACCAAAACGATGGATCAATGGGGTCCAAAAACTGACTGACCTAGGTTGACCCTTTGTGTCAAGTTTCTGAAGAGTGAATGGGAAATTATCTGACTAATAATATAGGAAACGATGGTACAAACAGAGGAGTATTTGAAAACCCTTTCATTTCCCAATCTTGTGAACTGCTTATGCATCCTGTCAGCTATGAATGTGGAAAAGTCATAAATGGTGGCAGGAGGTTGTCCTAGGGTATAGATGGACATGAAAGACAAGAATAATTTCATCAATGTACTCACTTGTGGAGTAACCCAAAATACAAGATATCATGGCTACAATGTTTCCAGCCCATGGGGAAAATATAGTAGCTACATATGGAGTGGGGTCTTTAGGGATGTGCTTTTCTCCTATGATGAATGTTTAAAACATCTCATCCAATTTTGCAGTGGTAAGCTTGGGAAACTGGTCTAATAAGCTTCCAATTGAGAGAGGAGTCAAGTTTTGCTCAGGCTAGAGTTGTAACATTTCATTTATGGACTCTGCAGTGATGGTGAAGAGTATGGTTCGGTTAGGGGACATGACTACTCTTTGACTTGGTATGTAGTTGGCATGACAATAATGTATGATTTCTGGGAAATGTGGACTTGGGGGAACTGGTACTTGGGCAAATTGGACTCCCAAAGGCCAATTTCATCAACATTGTTTAGAAACTTGTCCCTACTTTGGCAATGTATATTGATCAGGAGCTCGACAACAGCGGTATCTTTTATCTGGAAGTCTCTGTCAGCTAGGGGAAGGTGGTCCAGGTCCAAATGGGGTGTAGAGATGGGTCTCACATCCATAGAAATTGGGGCAACCATTCTTAGCTCTTGTGGATTTGAGTATGGGTAAATTTGCAGTTTTTAGGGCAACGATGTTTAGCAAGGGGTAGGCTTGAGCTTTTGAGTATTTTTAATTATTTTTTAAGTCAAATAAAAACACTCAACAACTGGTTACTTTGAAATTGACACGGTGTTTGGTGAATTCTAGTTTAAATACCTGGAACTGGGGTGAATTGGCTTTGAGCAGGGTGGCTGGTGACTGCAAGTGGTCGAAGGGGTTTTGTATAGGCTGCAAGGCCAATGGGGTTGTTTGCGGTGTATTTGGAGTGAAATTATATGTGGGTTGATGGCTTCGACATTTGTAGGTGGCATGCACACCTACTGAGGCTTGCAGATGAAAATTTAGCAAAAACAAATAATTTTGGGGCTTTTGGCTTTTATACGCAAAAAGTTATTTTTGGTGGGTACGGGGTGAATAGTGGTTGATTTTTGACGTAGCAGGAGGGCGGTAAGCAGTTCATTTCACACTGATTTTGGGTGCTCGGTGGTATTTGGGAAGGGCCAATCGATTCCTCTCATCGAATGACACGTAGCATTGGGGGCCATGGGGAAAACCACTTTATCGGGTGGGTAAAGGACGAACATTAGTTTGGCCCGATATGGATAAGATTCATCTGATGAAGAGGGAGATGATTGCACGATGATCGGGCGGAGAAACTGCATGGAGGCTAGTGGGGGGCCCGACGGGCACTTAATTACGGTGGTATTAGGGTTTAAAAATGGCTTAACGTGGGATTAGGCCATCGGGGTAATTAACGGAGGATTAAAGGGGGCTTTATTAACTTGATCACAGATCGACCAGTTAAAGGTTTTGGTTGGGTTTTAGGTGAAAACCATACTAGGGTGTAGGGTTAGTTTATACATAGGAGTTAACTATATATGGGAAATTAGGTTTTTATCGAGATTTAATATAATAATGTTAGTAACTAATATGAAAAATGGGCAAAAAAATGAAAAACGCTAAGCACAGTGTTGTTTTGTGAATTACATGTTTTTCACATATTTACATTAATACTTAGGGTAAAGCAATTTTGTGGGTTTTTGGTATGAAAAGTGTTTTATATGGGGGAAAATTGTTTCTCCTAGGAAAAAAGTGTTTTAACCTTAGGAAAAGGGGTATTATTAGGAGAATGAATGTACTCAAGGGGTGGATGAACTTTTATGAGGGGAATCTAGTACTTGATATCCATAAGTCATTGAGCTGAGGGTTCGGTCCCTCCAAATGTCAGAGAAATGCTCTGAGCCTCTTTGACTTAAAGGTTTTAAGTATTTTGAACTTTATTATGTGAAATTAGTTAAGTAAAGAGGTGAAATGAAGGGGGAAAGTTAATTAATTGACCTTAAAATCCATTTGCATGCTTGATTTTCCATTCATATTTCGAACATATGATGAAAAATGATAAACATATTTTTTGTCTAATCAATCATCATACTTCTGCAACCTTTGTTCTACATACCCATTACTTATCCTACCATTGTTTTCTTCACTTTATTAGGGTGCATTTAAGCTAGCGAACCCTTATCAACATTTTCTTTCCTTTACATAGAAAACTATCTAAATCTAATCTTATCTCATCATTGGGCTGAGATTAAACAATTGAGCTCCTTTTATTTACTTTACCTATCCAATTATCCGCCAAGATTACACTGTTTGGTTAGATTTTATTCTCTATCTATAAACATAAAATTGAAAACATGAAATAGCCAAGTTTAAACATTTTGACTATCATGGATTGTGGCAAGGATTGCAAGCTACGCACAATCATTTATTATGCACAAAAAGTAAATAGTAGTGACATTTTGACTTGCTCACTTTCATGGTCTCTTTTTATCTTTTTTGGGTTCATATATTTTCACCTTTTTTGAACTTTTCATTCTTTTTGTCCTTTGATTATTCTTTTAGTACATACCCTCTTTACATTTTTTTATTTTTTATAATATGGAAAAAATTTGCAGAAAGGAAAGGTATGTAAAATATTACAAGGCTTATTCTCAGTCATTCAAAATTATGACTCCTATTGGTAGAGGAACCTAACACTTTGTATGGCTCCCATCGCTCCTTGTCGAAATTAATCCTTTCGACAAGTACCTGCAATCATAAACAGATGACAAAAGCCAATCAAAGCAAGAGATATATCTACTATAAGAAAATGGAATCGAAAGAATTTACACATATAATCATCATACATAAAGATAATAATATGGGAAAAGGTGTAAACAACTTTATTAAGTAGAAGGAAGAGTTACAACCATGAAGTCTGATCCAATGTCACTCCTCCAGCTTGAGTTCCATCCAACATCACATCAAAAGCACAAAACTCTGGTAGCATAACAATACTTGCTTACAATCTCAAACCTCACATAAACAATATTTCCTTACAAATTATCAAAGTCCAGCCCTTGATCACTTAGATGAGTGCTCAATTTATAGGAAAATGGAGGTGTTTGGTCATAAATGAGGGTATTGAATGGCCTTCCAAACTTAGAGTTAGTTTCCATGGAGGAAGGGATGAGAGGATAGGAGGTTACTTAACTCATTCACTATCCAATTTTGAGCTCATAGGAGATGATATGTGTGGGAATCTTCTAGAAGGCTCCAGAAGATAAGAATATTCCCAAAACCCTAGGATGATTTCGCTCAATCTCGCCTAGCGCATGTCAAAGTGGGCCTAAGTGCAATAAAATGAACCCTGACATGGGCCTACATACACTGAAGCACATTTACCCCTAACCAAGGTTGTGCTTGTCACTGAAAGAGGCATTTCTAGAGGGCTTTAGCTTAGGAATCTTTCAGGGAAGGAGGCACTCAAAGTGATGACTTGTCTAGGGAATGTAGCAACTAGATTAGGGTTTGATGGGCCCTAATAGTACTGATCTGAATGTTGGGAGTGATGTGCCCAAATGAATCTGTAACACCCCTTGTCTACATAGATCCTCAGTCGATCGGTGTAGTGGCACAATCGATCTACAGTGGCTCCTCTCAATTGCAGTGGCATGCATCCTTGATTCAAATCACACGCTGCACAAAATGCATGCCTCCTCCTCGGCCAATGATCACCTCAGCGACATTGAATGGATTCATAAAACACTGCAGCTCCAAATGTATCCATGACAACACCCCGCAAAAACCATGCAACCTTTTCACCTTTCAAGGTCGGCAAAATTTTCCAATTCATACTCACACTGTTCTTAGGATAAAAATTTGCATAACGACAGAAATGAAATTGACGTGATTTTCTCACCAAATTATACATTGATCTTGCCTCAAACACACTAGTCTCTCTCTCCACTCAAGGTACATGTGTCCTCAGCCTTGCCGCTCGGATACCATGTCAAAAATACAAATCAATCTTTATTAAATTACCTGAGCAGCTTACAGGTGTGAAACACCACCTGTAAGACTTACTCTGCAAAAGATGCTCTATCGTCATTCATTACATGAGGAATATATATAACAAGCACACATTAGGGAATTTGAACAGACTCCTAGAAAACGGGAACAAAATCATAAACTAGATTTCAGTTTGAACTATTAATCTATTAAGCTAGTTCTACATTAATATCAACATAATGGTCAAGAGCTTTAAAATTAAAAAGTTGTAGAGAAATTTCTAAGAACCTTTCCTAATATGCTTAATGTAGTGGTTGAAACTATTGAATAATCTAGAGACTTGTCACAACTATTAGTAGATTCCATATTTTTATCCTCTCTATCCCATTAATATCTAGTAAAAATAATGATAAATATTTTGAAAACACATTCAAATAGAACTTTTCTATCTGAAGAGGTAGAGGACGATCAAGACCAAGAAGAAAAGGAAGGAACAATAGAAGAAACAATCAAAGATAGGGTTTAGAAAATGAAAGGGGATCAAATCAAAATCCTCATTGTTGAAGTGGCAGAAGCAATAGTGAGAGTTATGACAAAGAAAAATCTCATTTCTTTTATCATAACAAATTGGGTCATTATGAAGATAAATGTGAAAAGAAGAAAGTTGAACTTAACAAACATGATGCAAAATATTATTTTGAGAAGTGTGAAGAAACTTTATTCCTTACATGTAGTGCTACTCAAGGTCTATCTAATGATATATGGAATATATATAGTGGAATAATAATTGATGTCAACTTGTGTCAAATAATATTCTAAAAGTTATGGGAAACGGAATGGTTAGTATCTTCACCAAACATGGTAAAAAAACACATACTAAATGTGTACTATACTCCAGGTTTGAAACATAATCTTCTTATTATTGGCTAACTTACTCCAAAAGTGTATAATGTGGTATTTAAAGAGATGATTGTTTCATATATGATACACCTTCTAATAACATGTGCATTTCGACAGTAAAGATGACAAAATGTAAGATGTGTCCTCTTGCCAAGAAGTATAATAGACATGATAATTGATTTGCTCAAAAAGATACCTGCTTCAATGATTTATGGTTATGATATTTTAGGCTTTGTCACCTTTATTTTGATGGCCTTATACTATTGTAAGAATAGAACATGATTTATGGGCTTCTTTCAATTCCACAACTAACTGATTAATGCAAGAGTTGCATTCTAGCGAAGTAACATAGAGACTATTTTTCTAAGGGAGTGTCTTATATAGTAAGGACATATTTGAAGTTGGTTCATACATATCTATGTGGTCCAATGAAGACTTCATCACCCAGAGGAAGTTACTAATTTCTAAGTGTCATAGATGATTATAGTAAAAAAACTTGGGTATATTTCCTCACAAAGAAAGTTGAATCTTTTCACATGTTTCGAGAATTGAAGAAATCATTGAGAAATAGAGGAGGTGAGTATGATTTAAAAAAAAAAAATCACAACTTTTGTAAGCATCATGGGATCATAATATAGTTGAGAACAATGTACACTCTATAGTAAAATCGTTTACTTGAAAAGTAGAACATAAATATAATGAATATCGCTAGAAGCATGTTGAAGAAAAAACATATAACAAATCAGATTTGTGGGAGAAGTAGTGGCTTTCTCAGTTGATGCCTTTGATAGATCTCCCCATTAAAAATATCAAGTTCAAATTTCCACAGTAAACATGTGTTGGTGGATAAGTTTTATTATGATGACCCAGGGTTCAATCGTAGGGTGCTAGCAAAGGAGTCAATCATAGTCTAGTGCAACACTAATATTTTCAAACTTCCACAAGGGAAGAAGGTCTCACCTAAGGCGTGTTGATAATGTTAAGTGATGTGTTGGGGATTTATCTAGCAAGAATGTTCATTCCAGCAATTAACTCATCCATAAATCTTAAATTCATTCAAGGGTATTCAAAATAACATTTAAGAAAAAGTAGATAAAGACATAGTTGCAAAAGTAATAGAGAACCTTGAAATTCTTTAAGATATAAACACAAATTAAACACATTAAAACAGAATAAAGATGTAAATATATCCCAATAGAAAAATCATTTATATTACACTTCAAAGAGTCGAACCATTACAACATAGATCTATGAAGACTATGAAATGTGTGCTTCAAACTTCTTCAAAACTAGATAAAAGACATTATTACAACGTAATACATTAAATGGATTTCAATTCTCATTTTATCAGATGCCAAACTTGTTCTTTGTTACCCATTTGTAGCTTTATCTATGTAGCTATCTATCTATCTATCTATCTATATATATACATACATACATATATATATATAAAATATATATATATATATATATATATTATATATTATATATGCGGGTTTGATATTGTCTCTGCTCAACTTGATTGCGTGTGACATATCCTAGCTTGACAAAAACCAACTTGTTGGTCACTTTCCACTTGATTCCTTCAAAATCAAACATGTTGATCCTTCTTCTATGGCCTTGGAAAGTTCCAATGTAACTTTCCATTTTCATCACTTACTGCTTCTTCTTTTTGGTCCTGATTTCCATCCTCTTTGGCCATTTTATTTTCCACTTGTGCTTCTTATCTATGTGGCTCTTTTATGCTAAAATTGATCAAAATTACTCTTAAAAATGAAGGACACAATTGACCCTCACCATAATCTATTGAATCATCATCAATTCAATCCTTGTCTTGCATTCCTTGTCCTCCCTATGGTTTAACAAATCATATCAATACACTTTGTCCCTGTATTGATTCTTATCCTTAAAATGAAGGATCAAACTCTATACAAATTTGCAAAAATTGAGTCTTAAAACTGTTAAAAACATCCATTGTGTCTTTCTATGTAGTAAGCAAAGTAGCAGCCTTGTAAATAAATTAGGCTATAGTCTTTGCAGTTGGTTTCTGAGGGTGTGAAGAAAGAAACTTTTGTCATTGAGTATTTGCATGAAAACAGATCTTACAAATGTGCATTTATTTGGATTTGGCAGTAGGATTAAGATCTCAGAGAGTAGTCATAGCCTAGTGTGATTGCTTCTTTAATCCATGAATATTCTTGTCGATTTCTTCAACTTCATCAAAGAACATTTTTTTTGCACCAGGTTTGTTGTTCCAAGAGATTCCTCTATTAAGTATTTTCTCCTTTCTTGTAGAGTATATAGATGCTAATTATGTGTAGAAATTAATCCTAGGTAATCTTGTACTTGACTAAATATCTCCTATGAATCCCCCATGCACTATCGAAGGGTATCCCTGAGACAGGATCATTGTTCAATGGTTTGATTGATATGTTACTAGAATTACACTGTAGGGTCAGAAATGGAATTTGCATCTTGAAAATGGTGCTACACAAATCCTTATTTGAAGAAACTACATTTTTATAAGTGATCTCAAGATATGAAATACATTGTATATGCTCACAAGGAGAAATATATTTTGCTATAGTGCAGACATACACCACAACTGCTAGCCACATTTGTTGAATTTTGGCACTAATATCTTCAACTTGTTTTTCAATTTTCTCTTTTTGTAGACGCAACTGATCACACTCTTCAACAAATTAGAGAAGTTCCTACTTTGTTTCTCATGTGTGATGACAATCTCATTATACTTAGAATCAACAATAACGAGTCAATCCTCCAACTATACTAATGATGCTTAGATAAGCTGAAAGAGTTTTTGTAATGACCAATTCTAAAGATCTTAAGTGGAAATACTATCAATAAGGGGTAATATTTCCTGTAGAGGTTGGCCACTCACAACATATTTTTCACATTGATCTTATGGTGAGGTCTCTAGTGGAATCTCATGTTCATGGTGCATATCTTCTCGAACTGTGCAAACCTCATCAAACAGAAGTAGCATAACAATATCTAGAGTATGGGAACATATATGCAAGACTTCTTTGTAACAGTTCAGATCATGAACAAGAGTGGAAAGCTCTAGTAGAGAGATAGTGATGCTTGTTGATGGTTGTGACTTAGAGAAAGGTTGCACATATGGAACAAAAAATATTTTTAGAATGTGTTCTTCTTCCCTTGTATTTTTTGGCTCATACACAACCTCCACCCCATCGACATTTTTTGTATTGTCTTCATAGTGAGAGTGATGATAAGGATGATAAAAAATGGTATCAAAGGGCATCACATTTTTTGGTGATGAATAAGGGTTATGCATAGGAGCTGTAGTGGGTGACAGAAAAACACGTTCTTCAATAACTGTGGTAGGATGAAGAGGCTCTTCAAGATCATCGTCACAGATATCTATGATAGTTGAAGAGTTTGTAAAAGGAGTGGAATGTTTAGACACAATAGAAGCTAATTCTTTTGAAATAAATGAAAAGGGATCAAAAATTGTGGAAACAGAAGGATCAACATCGGAAGTGGTAAAAGGCGTTGAAGATAATGGGCACAAAGAAGCCAAATGAATGGTTATAGGTTTATAATTTCTACCCTGGTATGGAATAACAACAAGAATAGAAGTAGTTGAGTTATAAGGACTTACCATAGATTCAACACTACATATGATGGCATTGACCGGATATAAGGATTGTTGGTGTCTCTTCATCATGGGATAAAAGTTAGAATCATTTGCACTCAAATGTTTCCTAGATGACGACAAAGCATCAAAAGATAAACTACATGGATTCAAGTCATCGAGAGAATAAACGATCCCTATAGAGGTCTCTATACATTGAATTCCCATCCAAGACAGAAGTTCCTTGTGAAATGCTCTACTCATGTAATATAGTAGTGACCACATCTTCAATGTATCTTTGCTGAAAACCTTTGGCCGAACATAAGTACTATTGTGGTCGATTGTGAAACACATATGATAGAAATAATTATCCAATATTAGTCGAGTGATTATCATAGACATTATATTATTGATCATTTTACTATACCAATCCTCAAAAGCCTTTTCATTGTGAGCATGATTTGCAGAATCGACATGAGCTTGCCATGGAGCATATGCGAGATAAAAGGCTTGATAATCTGGAATCTCAAACAAATTTTGACCCTCCATAGCACACTAATTCATCATCACAATAGCCATTACTAAGTACCCATAAATAAAATAGGTTTCCCTCTTATGGAATTCCTCGTATGAAGCAAAGAGGTCATCCAACATAAACTTACACTAATTCAAAGATTTTCCCTAAACACAAAATTTGACTATAGAGATAGTATATGGGGTACATTCCCATTTTGTATAGTGTTGTTTGACCTTCCCTGCAATGATATAGCAATAAAAATTGATCCTCTTATCATTAATTTGGTCGATAAAAACTCCACAAAGATTATGCTTAGTTCCATATCTCTCATATAAGTTTGCATTGACAGTATTTTTGTTATGCTTTGAGGAGCCCTGGAATGTTGTTGAAACATATTCTCCATCCATTGACATGCCAATAAACATACAAATATCATGTATGTCAATTGGTTACTCCTTTTCCAATTAGAGAGAGCCCCCATGTATACGACTGATAAGAAATTTGGTGCATCTTGTAATCTCTCATGTTTTTCCAAACACAAGTAAATCCCATAACTTCATACTTATATGCCTATGTAATGGCCTGAAATATAGTTTAGCTACATAAATGGGCTAGCTTGATGGAGCTAAGGTGGTATCCATGTATACTTCAAGATGGAGGGATACAAACAGAGTAGGGTCTCACAAATCATTGTCAATGAGGGTTTCCTTCTCATACTTCTCCATTATATAATCCATTGGTTTAATATGGTTATTAGAGAATTCAAAAGTAATGTATTTCTCAGTAGGGCAAATGATGACAAAAGATCAACAATTGTGGACAAAATGAACATGTGGATACTAATGGAATTTGGACACATAAAGTTAGGATGTGAAAGCCAAGATGATAGACTAAGGAAATTATAAACACATAGATGAGAAATTGTGCATTCATACTTTAGTGATAGAACAATGCAAGGTTACATAAATTAACTTGATCATTAGAAATTAAATGAGACAACTCGAAAAAATTGAGGATCAATTCATAAATTAGTAAGCATTAGGACACAAATACCCAAGATATGACATGAACGACCAAAAAGTATGTGACGTGACAAAAAAACATAACTAAAGTTACCTCAATGGATTAAACTACAACAAATCATCAAAACCTAACTGTTACGGGGGTCCAAAGAATCAACAAGTGAAAAGAAACATGTTAAATTCCTTAATAAATGAAAAGAACTATGATGTATACCTCCCCTACCAAAATGTGTTGTGGTATATCACAACTAAGAAACATGAAATAGAACTAACACAACTAAAATGACTGAATAAACTAATACAACCAACTCAATCCTAAACCTAACTTTTACTCCTAAACAGAGAGAAGATAAAGCAAATGATTTTAGTGACCATTGTATGGCTTCAGGGGTGTGCCATTAACCCAACTAGGTAGGAGAATTCCATCAATTTGTGAAAGATTTACAACTCTCGAGTATCTTATCGCTCCAAAAATAAATGGACCCAAACAATTCATTTGTAACTTTCCAGGATGATTGTCATACTTACTATCTTTTAGAAGGACTTGATCTTCCATTGAGAAAGACTTGGTCTCAATATTTCAATCCTGTTAGGATTTTTATATTTCTTTCTCCATGCTATGGTGGAAATTTGCTAGAAAGCACTGTTCATCCAATTCCCATAGCTCCTATAAATTTTCTACAATGGACTCATCATCGTAAAATTTAGTAGCTTGAGCAATGAACATATTCAAGGCAATAAACTCAGTAGGTACCATAGCCACTCTGTCATATACAAGCCACAAAGGGGTATACTTATGTAGCCTTTTCATAATAGTGTGATAAGCCCATAAAGTAGTAGGAACTCTCTCATCCTAATCATTGTTTTTATCATAACATAACTTGTTGAGCCCTTTCTCTAGTATCTTATTAAAAGCTTCAACTGTTCCATTCACTTGTAGATGATGTGGACTACTTTTCTGGTGTTAGATAAGAAATTCTCGTGTTAAGGTGAAAAAAAGTCTCGTTGATTAAATGACATCCATAATCACTTTTAAAACATTTTGGACAATAAAATCTTGTAATAATATTTTTAAATAGGAATCTAACTTAAGCACTACCAGTACAATCTTGGACAAGAGTTTCTTTGGCCCAACGCTTCAAATAGTCAATTTCGATGATGACATAGTTATCATGTGAATTTTGTGTAGGGGGTTTATGGGACCAACGAAAAACAACTCATGTCTTAAAGGCTTTAAGAGCTAAAATTGGATGCAGTGGAAGGTCATCATGATGAGAAGGTTTCCCAACACTTTGGAACACATCAAAATTCTTAGCATAGTACTTCAGATCCTTGAAACACGTTGGTCACCATGGCCTTGCTTACAATACCTATCTAGTAGTAGCTCTTCCCCCTACATGTCTTCTTGCAATGTCACTATGACATTCCAAAAGAACATCATCCATTTCGTGATTCAAAATGCATTTGCACAAGATACTATCAAGCCCCATCTTATATATCTTTCTAGTAATCGACTAATAATTTTTTGCTGTCACTACTATATGTTATGCAACCAACTCACAAATAGATAGATCAACGACTTAAAAATTATCATCTTCGAGGGGGAAACCTCCTTTACAATACATAAATGAAAAGTTCTTGGATGATACAAATGAAAAGACCTCCTTTGTATATATAGGAGTCTAAGGGCTCACATTATAATCAGAGTCTGCATAACAATAATAATGTAAGGGAACAACAATAACAATATGGGGGCTACGTGGGCACAACAATAATAATAAGGGGGATACAGTAGTATTATAGGGACCTAACATGCCCCTATCCTTCAAAAAAATGTTGTACTCAATGATTGAGTACTTATGGATGCTTTTGTATAAAATTATCATCCTCCCATGTGGAATATTCAACAGGTAAGTTCTTTCACTTTATGAGATACTATCAAAATTGATTGATTTCATAATTGTCGAGTTCTTGTTTCTGTGACTACTTCAGGATCAAATTTGTTTTTTCCTTCATCCTCAAGTTCTAGAAACACTGTTTGACATAGAAAATTTTCATCGATAACCTTATTTAAGCATGAAACGTGGAAAACTAGGTGTACTCAGGAAGATGTAGGGAACTCCAATTTGTACACCATAGTAACAATCTTTTACAACAACTTGTAAGGATTGTAGTACTTGGGTGATTATTTATTATCCTTCTTATCTTGCTTGAGAGAAATTTGTTCATATGGTTGTAGTCGTAAATATACCCAATCACCTACATCAAAAATTCTTTCACTGCAATGTTGATAAGCCTATTGTTTCATTTGATTTTGCGCCAGAGTGAGGTTATCCTTTACGAGTTGGAAAACTTGTTGTTGATGCTCGATGTCATCTTCTAGTGCTTGAACCTTAGAATTTTGTCTTAAATATGAGGTGATGCATGGTGGATGATATCCATAAATTTCCACAAATAGGGTCATTTTTGCTATAGTATGGAAGGAAGTGTTATGCCACCATTTAGCTAGAGGTAACCACTTGACCCATTGTGTTATTTTATTAGATACAAAGAAATGCATATATCATCCGAAACATTTGTTCACTATCTTAGTTTTCCCATCAGATTGAGGATTATAAGATGAGCTTTGAGATAATTAAGTACCAAGGCAAGAAAATAATTCCATCCAAAAAATTCCAATGAAAATGGGATCACTGTCACTTACTATAAACTTTCAATTTCCATGAAGTTTTTGAATTGTTTCCATAAATGCAGTAGCAAATGTACTAGCTTTAAAAGTATGAGATATTACACAAAAGTGTGAATACTTGGTAATTCTATCAAATACAACCATGATGTGACTCTTTCCTTCATAATTGGGTAAACCTATGATAAAATACATTGAGACTTCCTCCCAATGCTAACTTGGAATGGCTAAAGGTTATAGAAGACACGATGTCTTAATTGTCTCAACTTTATTTTGTTGGAAAACCAAACATTCTGCCACAAACTTATAAATATTAGATTTAAGGTCATCCCAACAAAATTCCTTCTTCACCCCATGGTAAGTTTTTAAAAATCCTAAGTGCCCTCCTAAGGGAGAGGTGTGAAATTCCAAAATAATCTTTTGTTTGACTTGGGAATTCTTAAAAATATATAAGCGATCTTTGTACCATAAAGAATACTTTTTTCAACTAAATGTATCATATGTAATGAGATTTTGCTGCAACTTTTGAATGAGTGACAAAACCTCTTCATCATTCTTCCATTCATCCCTTGCTTCGGTTATCCACTTAGGTTGGAGAATAGAAATGGAAAAAATCAATGCTTCCACATCCTCATCCTTTCTTAAGAGTGCATCTGCAACAACATTTTGCTTCTCTTTTTTGTATATGATATCAAATTCAAAACTCAACATCTTTGTCACCATTTTTTATTCTCTTCCGAAGATAATATTTGTTCCAAAAAGTATTTAAGACTATCATGATTTGTTTTTACCTTGAAGTGTCTTCCAATTACATAAGGTCGTCATTGATTTAGTGCATGTAGTATTGAAAACATTTCCTTCTCATAAATAGGTTTGTGTGAATACTTTCATTTGATTGGATGAGATTCATAAGCAATGGGTCTTCCTTCTTTCATTAAAACAAAACCAATTCCATTTCTTGAAGCATCACATTCTACAATAAAAAAATTTGTGAGGACTGGTGTAGCCAAGACTTGTGCTTTGCACATTGCCTCTTTAAGATGTTCAAAGGCCTTCGTTGCTTATGGAGTCTAAGAAAATGAATCTTTCTTCAATAATGATTTTAGAGATGTTGTTATTCTCCCATAATTCTTAAGAAACTTACAATAATTGTGTCTCCTCCAATAGTTTGAGCACCCTATCAACATGTTCAACATGATCCTTCCAAGACTTACTGTAGATTAGTATATCATCAAAAAATACATACATAAATTTTCTAAGGAAGGGTTTGAAAATGGAATTCATCAAACCTTGAAATGTGGAAGGTGTTTTAGTAAGACCAAAAATCCATAATGACCCTCATGAGTTTTGAATGTTGTTTTTGGAATGTCTCCAATATTCATTCTAATTTGATGATATCCTGAATGAAGATCCATCTTGGTGAAGTAAATTGCTCCATGTAATTCATCCAAAATTCATCAATGACAGGAATGGGAATTATCTTTAATAGTAAGATTATTGAGCTCCCTATAATCTCTATACATTCACCATGAGCTATCCTTCTTGTGCACCAATACTACTGGAGTTGAGAAATTACTTTGATGAAGTTGAAATTATACCAACCTCTAACATTTCTGCAACCATACATTCAATGTCACTATTTTAGGCATATAGATACCTGTAAGGCCCGATGTTTGGAGGAACACTTCCTGGAATCAAGGGAATTACATGATCATGATCACAAATAGGTGGGAGGCCTTTGGGAGTCTCAAAAACCTTGGAATTATTGTCCAATATTTTTTGGAGATATGTAGAAATAGATGATTTCGATGTTTGAACCTGTAGCGAGCATAATTGTGCAATTACACACTATTTTTCTTTCTTAAGAAGCTTTGAAATTATATTAGAAATTATTATTTTTTCTAGTTTCCCTACGATACCCCTTAATTAAACTTCCTTCCCTTCTCAAAAAAAATTCAAGAAAAGTTATTAAAATTTGAAAGTTATCATCCCCAAATATTGTAACCATTGGACTCCTAGTACAACATGAGCACCACCCATTGGAATGGAACACATTGGAATATTCAATACATATTCCCTCATGGTTAGCTTGATATTATGGCACTTTCTAGAGAACTTTATAGTTCTTCCATTTGTGACCATCAATTGACACTCTGGTGCTAGATATAGGAAGCAATTCAATTCCTTGGCTATATTACAATGAATAAAATTATGGGTAGTACCCAAATCAATTAGCACTATTACCTTTTTCTTCTTGATATATCCTTCTATCTTGAGAGTTTGAGGAGTGGTAATTCCTGCAAATGCATTACAAGATATCGTCACATTCATTTCTTCTTTTTTGGGGGTTGGTTCCTGGTGTATATCCTCCTCTTTTGGTGTTTCTTGTTCCTTTTCTTCCTCCTCTTGACAATCTATGTAGAATAATTTCTTCTCGTCACACTTATGACCTTTAGTGTATTTGCTATCACAAATGTAACAAATCCCTTTTTCTATTTTTTCCTCCAATTTTTGTGGTTTCAAACTTGTAGGTTGTGGAAGGCTAGGAGAAGCAACACTTTCATCTTTGTAGTTGTGAGTGGTAGAATTCCTTGTTGCCATAATTTTGCTTTCAACTTTTCTTGCCACCCTTAATTCCTTCTCCAATGAATCAAGTTCACAAAGGCGGACCTCATGTTCGATGTTATCCTTTAAGGTTCATATGAATACAACAATCCTATGCTCCTCTGGAATATCATTTACCATGATATTCAATTTTTGTAAGTCCTCAATGTGCTCGTCCATTGAATCCTTTTGTTTCATATTTCTCAATTAGCTAAAGAAGGTGTTCCTCTTTCTATCCTCATAATGTGCTATCATTTCCTCTGTAAAAATTGACCAAGTGACAAGTGGTTTACAAGAAAAAAGCCATCAATACCATAAAAATTTATTGGGTTATAGATTTAAAGTTGTAATGTGCACCTTTTTTGTTTGTTGCATATTATGGATATTGAAATATTACTCCATCTGTAGTATCCATGTTACCGAATCCTTCTCATCAAAATTCCTCATATCGATATTTGGAATATGGTGGGCCTTCAATCTAACTTTAGAGTCAATGGAATCATGATTTCCATTCCTCTTATTCTCACCATGAGTTTCATTTACTACATTTTTGTCATTAGGAAGCATTTATTGTAGCAACTTTGTCAAACCTTCCTTCAAACCTTCCATGTCTTCTTTTAAACCATTATTCAAATCTTCCATTTTCCCTTTAATTTTTTCTTCTATACCATCCATTTTAGCTTCCATACCTTTCTTCAAACCATCAATCTTAGCTTCCATTTAATTTTTGGTTACTATTTATGAGAGAAAAATTTGTTGCACTTGCTCTCATAATTTTGATATATCATGTTGCATATCTTCCTCTTCTTCATGTGTCATAGAAGAGCTTTCTGGTTTCTTACTAAGTGTGTCCTTTTTTTTATTTTTAGGCATTTTGAAATCAAACAATGATATATATGCTTCAATATTCCCTTTTAATCACTTCAAACTGATTTTTCAAACAAATGTTATCTAAAATTTTAAAAATACACACCTTTTTCTTTCTTTTAAGGAGCTAGATATTACATGTGTTGCATCTCTATAATTTTGAATCTCCAAGACCTAAAATTATGTCCTATAGTATAAATTTGAGTCTTCTTTCAACCCAGCAAGTCATACCAAGGTTGGATTATTCAAGAAAGAGTTATGCCCAATCGCCTACGATGACTTGATTATAGATTGTTCTAGTAGAGCGTATTTGTATGAAGAGCCACATGTCACTGCTTTGACCTTTGGCCTTGAAAATGATACTGGACCCACTATATTATATCCTATTTTAATTACTTTTTATTACATTCAAATCTGATGCTTAGGGCTAAATTTATGACGATTTTCCCTAGGTCACATGTTTGAGATGGAATTCTGGATCATGAAACAACCATAACGTCCTCAGATCATATCTCCAAAACTATATTGAGACAAGATCTGAAATTTGTTCGAGAAGTTCACCATGATTTTGGCTCCATGTGGTTGAAATTTCCACTCTTGAAGCTTCGTATAAATTTTTTTATAGCGGAAGTGCCACAAATGGCCTGTATGAAGTATAAAAACCCTTGAATCCAAAGCTATGATACTAAATGTTATGCAACCAGCTCACAAATAAATAGACCAACAACGTAAAAATTATCCTATTTGAGGGGGAAACCTCTTTTACATTACATAAATGAAAAATTCTTGCATGATACAAATGAAAATACCTCCTTTGTATATATAGGAATCTAAGGGGTCACAATATAATAAGAGCCTACATAACAATAATAATTTAAGGGTACAACAATAACAATATTGGGCTTCTATGGGGCACAAAATAACAATATGGGGGCTACATGGGAACAACAATAATAATAAGGGGGTTACACTAGTATTATAGGGACCTAACACCATATGTTTCTCGTATATAGTGGAATAATCATATAGACACTTCCCAATGGTAAGAAAGAGTGCAATACCTTCAAGGAAATTTGGAGCAACTTCAATTCTAAAGAAAGATGCATCAGGTAATTGATCATCGACTAAACCACCCACTTCCCTGGACTCCTAGAGAGAAAGGTGATATGGGTTGACATTAGTAGGGTTTGGATTGACAATAACTTCGAAAGAGAATTCTTGAAAAGATAACAACCATCTACAAATTCTCCCTTCCTAAGCAGGTTTCTTGACAAGATATTTTCGTGCAGAGTGATCAGTGAAAATTTTGAAATGTCCTCCAAGTAAATAGTACCTAAATGTTTGAATCAAAGACCACCATAACAAGAGCCTTCTGCTCTATAGTTGTATAATTTCTTTGAGCATTGGAAAACTTTCGACTAGAAAAATAAATAAGATGAACAATTGACGCAAGGACAACCCCGCGTATACCCACAATATTCATGTACAATGCATAATCACATTCTTCCCAGGAATTATTAACTCTCTACCGAGTTAGAACTTCATTACTTAAGGAATGATTAAAGCCCCCTTTATTAATATCTCTGCGGAAAGATTCAGTACAATAGCCCAATCTTTCCCTTAATTAATCCTTATTTCCATTGGGACTCTATAACTCCTCTTAACCCTTCATCAATCCTTAATTAACCCTTAAGCCAACATATATAACTAAAAGCCCACACTTTACTTTGATAATGTTGGACTAATCCTTAAACAACCTCATATCACACTTTATTCTATTACAAACCATTTATAATAGAAATCCTTTGTAAACATGCCTTTCCACTTTTATATGGTCTTTGCTCATTTTCCGATGCAGGCCTTTATCACCAATTACCATAGGGGTTCTCCACGGTCACACTATACACTCCTCCTCCAACTTTGATATGTGATAATCGGGCTTCAATAAGCATTCACTTGAAACAACAATTATCATGAGGTTTACACTCCCAAGCAATTTCTGTAGTGCTGCTCCTTCCTTTCTTTGATCTCTGATAAAATCGAGACTGTTGATCTGGCGCTCGATCCGATGGTTGTCACTTAGCCTGATTAATCAAAATTTCATGACAATCCTCCACCATCAATCAACTCCTTTTGATCCGACAGTTGACATTGATTTCGGGTAGACAACAAGCACAAAGAATACCTACCCAAAAAAACGGTTTTCTCTGTTTCCTCCACTGCTACGTGTTACTCAGTTAGTGGAATCGGGTAACTGCTGCTTTTTACCACTTATGCTTTTTACCTCACCCGAAATACCACTTCCACCTATAAACCTGCCTTTCTTCTTGCTTATTGTCCGAACTTGTTCGTGCTCGATGACCGTAGATCTTTGACCATCTACGGCTGTGACGGTTCCTCCATATTCCTCTTCCACCAGTGCTTTTGGTTAATCTCCACCATTCATTCCTTGATTCCAATCTACGTGATTTAATATTTGTTGCTTATCATCTGACAACCTTGTCCGTTGATCTCCAAGATCCAATAGTTCCAGTGTATTGACACCTCAATTCTTCATTCGTCCCTTTTCTTGACTTCACTATTTCTTCAATATTCTCCTGTGGTTTTGGGTTTCTTCAAGTTCCGCTCTTCCACTGCTCAACTCTTTCTGAGCTTAACTCTGATCCTTCGATTGGATTCGATGATCCATTATGTTCCTCCTAATCATTCTTCTCCTCTGAGTAGTTCTACAGAACTGTGCCTGCAATCTCTATTATAGAATACACAACTTTCACGTAATTCAATCATTCAATATTCATTTCACACATCTATACATTTCTGGAATAAACCTTTGTATATATATATATATATATATATATATATATATATATAATATATATAATATATATTATATATATATTATATATATATATATATATATATATGAGCAACTGATTACATATCGAGACTCTTTGTCTCTCTAGCCTGATCTTCAATATCAGTGACCTCCTTTCCTCTCTTGCTCGTAGGCGTATAATCACACTCTAACTGGCTGGCTGACAGGCTCACTAACCTATCCAACCTCTCTGTTTTTTCTTTTCAATACATTATTAGCAGTTTCTTTACAGTTGAGGAACTGCTCCTCAGTTACTTTTCAGATGCTCAATAGTTTCTTCAAACTAGTTCCTAACTAATCCTAATCCTCTCATGTTAGCCTACATTTGAGAACATTTACAAATATGTCTCACAATAACTAATTAATTCCTATTCTCATTGAAAATTACTCAAAGGCCTAAATATTTACATTAATTCAATACTTAGGAAACCAACTTCCCTAAAACACAAGACCCCTATGTCTACTAAAATACAATGATTTTGTTGGGCTGAATGCTCCTGCATCAGACTCCCAAGCTAGAAAATATTCATAACATCTTGATGATGTGTCTTCATATGTTGTTAGAAAACCTCCAGGGTCCCAAACTTTAGTTTGCAACCGCCCAAATGCTTTGTTCCTTTCTTGCTGCTACATGTTTGCTATCTTTTGCTTTATCTTTCTCTCTTTGTCAATTAGGTTCATAATCTGATTGATCATCCTTCCTGTTGTTGTCAACCTCCTCCATATGGACTACTTCATCATTAACTTCCATAACTCTTCAATCTCCATCTCTAACATATCTTTGGGCTACTCAATACTCTTCCATTCATTGTTACCTCTTTCTCTCTGCTTCAGGTTGTTGTTATTGTCCATTAACTCTTCAAATTGTTGTTGGTTACTTCCACCATGTAGTTGTTGTTTCCTTACTTGTTCCTCACTTGTTTTTGATGCCTCCCTTTCATCCTTACCCTATTTCACAGTTATCCCTGTTTGCATTGAATTCGGACTATCCAAAATTCTCTCCAAGAATGGAACATCTTTGTTCCATGGATTAAATTCTTCCATAGAATCTTCTTCTTTCATTTTTATTTGGCTGCTCATCTGTGCCAAATTTTCTCCAGCATCTGCAACCATACGTACACTCACAAAATAATTATTAAAATAGAAAACATAAGGCCTCAGTGCCTCTTCCTCCTTTGGGAACACATCAGTATACTGCTCTGTTTTCTCCTCCTCTATCAGCATATGAGTCTGCTGATTTGAATTCTCAAAAGAATTCATGAGACCGTTAGTTAGTTTTTCCTCCATACCATCTATTGCAAGGATGTCTCCTCACTCTAGTTCACAATAGTGACCTTCTTCTGCAACTTCCACTTTCTGCTTCATATCCTTCTCCACTTCTTCTTTCTTTTGGCCATTACCATAAGCCAAACTTTCTTTACTCTTACCCCTTACAATATGCTAAAAAGCAATACTTTCCCCCAACTATGTATGGACATTTATATGAGACCTAGATGTCCAGCTTCTTTCAGAATAGAGTTTAGATTCTGCATGTCTTCTTCCTCCTTGATGACAATGTCAGCAAATTTTCCTTCCTTACATGTTCCTCTTATTCTAATTAATTCTTCCTTCTATTGAGCATTCATCATTTTCTCTTTCCTCCTCTGTAACTCTTCTTCCAGAGCTATCCTTGTCTCCATGGTCACACTACACACTCCTCCTCCGCATCCGATATGTGATAACTAGACTTCAATAAACATTCACTCGCAACTATAATTATCGTCGGGTCTCCACTCCCAAGCCATTTTTGCAGCGCTGCTCCTTCCTTTCTTCGATCTCTGATCAAATCAAGACCATTGATCTGGCACTCGATTCGATGGTTTTCACTTAGCCTGATCAATCAAACTTTCACGAAAACCATCCACTGTCGATTCACTCCTTTTGATTCGACGGTTGACATTAATTTCGAGTAGACAACAAGCATAGAGAATACCTGCATGAAAAAGAGGTTTTCTCTCTCTCCTCCGCTGCTATGTGTCGCTTAGTTAGTGGAATCAGCTGACCACTCCTTTTTACCACTTATGGTTTCTACCTCACCCGAAATACCACTTTCGCTTATAAACCCGCCTTTCTTCTTGGTTAACGTCCGGACTTGTTCGTGCCTGATGACTATAGATCTTCGACCATCTACCACGGCAACGGTTCCTCTAGATTCCTCTTCCACCAACGCTTCTGGTTAATCTCCACCGTTCATTCATTGATTCCAATCTACGCAATTTAATATTAGCTGCTTATCATCTAACAACCTCGTCTGTTGATCTACGAGATCCAATGGTTCCTGTGTACTGACACCCTACTTCTTCATTCGTTCCTTTTCCTGACTTTGCTATTTCTTCAATGTTTTCCTGTGGTTTTGGGTTTCTTTAGGTTCCGCTCTTCTACTATCAACTCTCTCTAACTTAACTATGATCCTTCAATTGGATTCAATGTTCCATTATGATTCCTCTGAATCATTCTTCTCCTTTGCATAGTTCTACAGAACTCTGCCTACAACCTTTGTTACAAAATACACAACTTTCATGTAATTCAATCATTCAATATTCATTTCACACATCTATACAATTCTGGAATAAACCTTTATATATATAAATATGAACAACTGATTACATATGAGACTCTCTGTCTCTCTGGCCTGATCTTCAATATCAGTGGCCTATGTTCCTCTCTTGACCATAGGCTTACAGTCACACTCTAACTGGCTAGCCGGCTGGCTCGCTAACCTATCCAACCTCTCTTTTTTTTTCTTTTCAATACATTATTAGCAGTTTCTTTATAGTTGAGGAATTTTTCCTTAGTTACTTTTTAGTTGTTCAACAGTTTCTGCAAACTAGTTCCTAACTAATCCTAATCCTTTCATGTTCTCCTACATTCAAGAACATTTACAAATATGTCTCACAATATCTAATTAATTCCTATTCTCATTGAAAATCACTCAAAGGCCTAAATATTTACGTTAATTCAATACTTAGGAAACCGACTTCCCTAAAACGCAAGACCCCCTATGTCTACTAAAATACAATGATATTGTTGGGTTGAATGCTCCTGCATCAACAATATTACCTTCACTAGGTTGAGTGAGAATGGCACCAATAGCAATACTAGATGCGTCAATGTGCACATGAAATTTTTTAGATTAATTTTAAGATAAAATTAAAATTTGATTTACAATGTAAACCTAAAAGTCATTTAAAATAATTATATATATCTATATATCTATCTATCTATCTATATATATAATTATATATATATTATATATATATATATGTAATGTATGTATGTATTGTATGTATGTATGTATGTTTGTTATGTATGTATGTAATTGTATGTAGTATGTGTATGTATGTATGTAATGTAGTATGACTTTAAATGACTTTTCAGGTGTACATTGTTAATCAAATTTAATGGTTTATAATTAAATTAACTTATAAACTTTGTTATTATACTCTTTAAAAATAAATTCTATTAAAGATGAGTTTATATTATTTTAATTTTATCTAAATTTTATTTAATTAAACCTTAGGAAGTTCTATTAAATTCTCTATATTAAAACATATTTAAATTTCAAATTTATATTCAAAACTTAAAGGTATATTTTCCAGATTTTAATTTTAATAGAGTTTTTTGAACTAATGATTGAGTGGACATGTTGTGCAGGTATAGAACTTGTTTGTGGCAGAGAGGTGTTATAGCAACTACAAAACTCTCCATTTTTTTTTCCTAAATTCAATTTTGGACACTTCCTTGGGTTTTTCCTTGATGTTTGCAAGAAATTGGGTTCATCTCATGAGCCCATGTTAAGTCTTTGCATCATCCTCGCTTGACCGTTCATCAGACATATTTTTACATGTTCATCACAATGTGATGCTTGCTATCATATTTTGACCATGAAGAAGGTCTGCCTTTATGTGTACAAATTTTATTCATGATGTAAACATTCATCACAATGACACACAAAGTTGTATGCATTGTCATGCAAGCCTTTCGCAGTCGTTCAATGATCTATCACAAGAGTCCCGCTTGTTGCTCACACTGTCGGTTAGTCACACTGAGTATATGTTGTCTTGATGGTTTGAGACATCTTCTCATTGAGTAATGTTGAGTGTGTGTTTGCAAGGTCACATATGTATGAATTCACTGATTCACACACTTGTTCATTTTCTTGAGACTCTGTCGACTCGACCAATCTCCAATAGCCAGATATCCACTGAGCTGCACTACGTAGTTTCAGCTCTCAATGATTATGTACTACTGCCTAGAATTGTGCAGAGATTGAGGTTGCCTACTAGGTAGACTGCACTGTGCAACCCTAGAAACAACTCAACCGACTGTCACCCAAAACAGTGCGGAAGTTCTACAACAAGCATTTCAATCTGCCCTGCCCACAAGCACATCAATTGAGCCTCCATTTGGTCAACCAAAGAGTTTGACCAAGTAGGGACCCCGGTAATTAATCCCATAAAAAAATAAGAAAATCTTCAAAGGATGCTCGCTCCACTGATTGAATAAACTGCATAGACATGTCGGATAGACACCCTGTGTCCATCACTATCTCCCTCAAAAAATTGCTCAGTTTTTCTAGCTAGTCACCTAGTCAGTCGATCTCCTGCTCACTTGGAAAATTATGAAAATTTCATGAGCTAAACCCAAGCTACCCAATATCCTGCTCATTTAAAACTTGTGCAGGGATGTTCAGTAGGCCAGCCTCCTAGCAATTGAGTATTTTTTTCCAGCAGCACTATCATAGCCCACTGCCATCTCCCTAAAACAATTGCGCATTTTTCCAAGCAATCCTTATGCATTCCGCTTCCATCTCCAAAGAGGAATTGTGTAGTTTATGTTGACAACCCCCTCTTCTTCCTGCATTGCTTCCCTCAAAAAACTGTGCAGATCTACCCTCCAACCAAGACAAATTTCATGGATAGTCACTGTTGATCCAGATTGTCCATCTTAGTTTCCCAGGGACTTGAGTGTAATTTTCTCTGGTAGTGCCCGAAACCCACATCCCAACTTTAAATATTCCTTGTATAGTTTCAAGAGCCGTGTCCGCTCTCCTTAACACATGCATCCATAATTAAAAGATAATACATCATGGTAGACTAGGAGATTTATGGATTTTATGTCATCTCCTCATGACTGATTGTAGATACAGGTATATGGATGAGACATGGCGTGATCACGAATGGGATGAGCAAGGATAGAACATGAAAGGGGATTTTCTCATGAAGGGATGAACAAAGAATCCATGCGAGGATATTTGTTCGCAAACACATGAACGAAGAATGCATGCAAGGAGATTTTTTTGCAAACAAATAAACACGGGAAGCATGCCAAAGTACAAGCGAAGGAGCAACGTGCACATGCGACATCAAGTGAACACCAAGACCATCGAAGACTACGCACACCTTTCCATGTAAAGGTGAAGTTATGATGCACCAAGAGCACATCCATCGCTCAACAAAAATGTAGCTTGATATGGAGACCACTAGCAGCATGGACATACCAGCATTGTGATGTTGAGTCATGTCATGAGTCATCTTGGCCACGTCACTATTGTGGGCCACACTATTGTAAATGAATGTAATGTAACATGGAAGTCCAAGAGACCCACATGTAATATGAAGATTCATGTAAAGTTGAAGAGTCAAATAAGTCAAACAATCATGAGGGAAGTTGAATAGTCACAAGGGCCAGTTTAACCCTTGGCTATAAACACCCTTCATTTGTACATGCAAAGGACGTTTCACCTTGGCTCCTCGCACATAGCCTTGAGAGTTTGTAGTATTTTCTTCGCGAAGTGAGCAGTGGCTCCAACACCTCGCTTATGGGGTTAGTGATGTATGGTGTACTAATGTGTGTTGGAACTTTCGCTTAATTCAAAACCATGATAACAGGCTAACACATTTTTACACATGTTTTGTAGTTGTTTGTAATACGAATCTTTAAACACTTGTAATGTGTGTTTCTTTAACCTGTTTTAAAATAATTGAACTACTTTAGTTGTTCTAATGCATATGTTTATAATTTTTTTTGTATAAGTTGTTAACACTGTCTTTACCTTGTGGGCTGCCTCTCCATACACTAGACAAAACCTTTCCCATAAACTTGTTATAATGACCATCGCACTTGTGTGGACTACTTCATTGAGTGTTGTACGTGCTATCCCTTCTTTTGTGTTTGTGACTATCCCGTCCATGTGGACTACTCCGTCGGAAGTTGTGTATGTCCTGTTGTGTTGTGTGTCTCTGACAGAGTTGGGACTCTTCCCTTTCAACTGGAGACTCACTTCCACCCTCTCCCTCTATGGTGAAAGAACCTTGACACAAGTAACACTATGTTAGGCCCCTACACTACTAGTGCAACCCGTTATGTTTATTGGTGCAACCCACTTATTATATTGATGTACCCATGTAGTGCCCATATTGTTACTATTGTGCCCCATGGAATCCCACTATTGTTATTATTGTACCCTTACATTATTATTGTTATGCCGGCTCTGATTATGTTATGACCCCTTAGACTCCTATATATAGAAAGGAGGTCTTTTCATTTGTATCATCCAATAATTGTTCATTTATCTAATGTAAAGGAGGTTGCCCCCTCAAAGAGGCTGAATTCTAAGGCGTTGATCTATCTTTTCTATCTTTTCTTGAGCTGGTTTCATGACATTTGGTATCAGAGCTTTGGATTCTAGGGTTTCGCTGCTCCAAACAGGTCACTGTGGTATTTTTGCTATAACTATTTTTCTACGATGTTTCAGAAGCTAAAAAAAAAACCCATTTGAGAAGCAATCACGCTGAATCTCAGGTCCAAATGTGAGAGCTTTTCACACTATATTTGCGGAGATATGATATGAGGAATTTGGTCTTCTTGCAGACTCCTGAATTTCATTCCAAATAGGTGACCTGGGGAAAATCATCATAACTTTCTCTCTGAGCATCAGATTGAAATTTCATAAGAAGGTACAGAAATATGACAGACTGTAGTTTCTTGTATATAATTTTTAAAGCCAAAGGTCGAAACAGTGACTCGTGGCCCATCATACAAATTTGCTCTACTGAACCAGCCTACAATCCAATCACTGTGGGAGATTTGGCATAACTCTTCCTTGGAGAATCCAATTTGGATTAGACTAGTGGAATTGGAAACAGGATACAGAGGGCTACTGCATATCACAATTTTAGAACTTAAATATCTGAAAGTACAGAGTTATAGTCATTTCAAGATCAAGCTCCTAAAATCAAGAAAAAGCAAGATGAGGAAGTTTGATGGGAAGGATACGATAAATTGGATACTTCAGATGGAGCAATATTTTGATCTACATGGTGTACCAATGTTACAAAAGGTATGTATTGCATCTTCATATTTAGAACCAGATCAATTTTTATGGTGTGAAGGACTTTGTTCTCGTAAACAACTTGTTACGTGGTCAATTTTCATGGAGGAAATGATAGCACATTATGAGGATACAAAGAGCAACACCTTCTTTAGAGCAACGCCACAACAATTGGAAAGAGTAAAAGGGCTTTGTGACATAGTGGAAAGAAAAATTATGGAAACCAGGAAGCATACCTCTCACAATTATATAGATGGACATGTTGTTTCTCCTAGACTTCCGCAACCTACAAGGGTTACACCACAACAATTGGAAGAAAAAAGAGAAAAAGAGATTTGTTACAATTCTGATAGCAAATGCACTAAAGGTCATAAGTGTGATGAGAAGAAACTATTTTACATAGAATATGAAGAGGAGGAAGAAAAGGATCAAGAAACATCAAAAGAAGAGGATATACGCTAGGACCCCACCCCAGAGAAAGAAGAAATGAATCAGACCATATCCTGTAAAGCATTGAAAGAATTACCACTCCTCAAACTCTCAAGATAGAAGGACATATCAAGAAGAAAAAGGTGCAAGAAGTGAAAGATCACATCAAGAAAGAAGAAATGAATCCAACCATATATTGTAATTCATTGGTCGAAATTACCACTCCTAAAACTATCAAGATATAAGGACATATCAAGAAGAAAAATGTTGAAGAAGTGAAAGATCACATCGAGCATCAAGATAATGAAATCTGACCTAATAATCTGTAAAGGATTGGAAGAATTACCAACTCTTCAAACTCTGGAGAATAGAGGGACATATCAAAGAAAGAAAAAGGTTTCAAGCAGTGAAAAGAATCACAATCAAGCATCAACAACAAGTTCCCAACTTTTAAAGGATATGCACTTTGGTGCAAAATTCAAATGAAACAAAGGTAGATTTCATACATCGTAGTGAAAAAGTTTTATGTAGGTGAATTGGGTATTTTAACTGCTTACATCTCAAGCAAGCTATTTATGAAAAGGAAATGTTGGCAATACTACATGCACTTAAAAAATGGCGACCTTACCAAATGGGAAGACTCTTCAAGGTAAAAATGGATCATGATAGTCTTAAATACTTTTTAGCACAACTATTATCTTTAGAAGAACAGAAAAAATGTATCACAAATATGTTGGGTTATGAATTTGACATCATCTATAGAAAATGGAAGCAAAATTTTATTGCAAATGCACTCTCAAGCAAGGATGAGGATGTGGAAGCATTGCTTTGTGCTATTTCTATTATCCAACCAAATTGGATAAACGAAGCAAGGGATGAATTGAAGAAGGACGAAGAAGTATGGCCACTTATTCAAAAGTTGCAAATGATCCCAATTCAAACAATATTGCCTGAAATTGAAGAGGAAGGAAAAATCATATTGGAACCTGTAGCAGTCACAGAAAGAAGAGCCCAACAGCGGCGAAATCGATCAATTTCAGAGTATCTCATCAAGTGGAAGAACTTACTTGCTAAAGATTCCACATGGGAGGACAAGAATTTTATACAAAAGCATCAAGAACTACTGAAGTGTTGAGGACAACACTTTTTGCAGAGGGGCATGTTAGGGCCCTATACTACTAGTGTAACCCCTTATTGTTATTGGTACAACCCACTTTTGCTGAGCTGGTTTCATAACACACTAGCACTAACCAGGCACATGAGCCTCACTGTTTGAAGACAAACAAAACCATTCTCATGTGATGATAAGTAAGATCTAAGCAAATATTTAAGATAATGGAAACTAATCCATCATATCAGATGGGACTCCTACACCAAATGGTGTGAGGTCTAGTTGGGAATTCATACCGGGGAGATCCCGTGAATGTTGGTGGTTCCAACACCATCAACATTTCTAGTGTTAGGAGGGCTGCCCATTTTTTATGGCAGAATGTCCTCTCACCCCCACTCATCAATCATCTAGTCAAGGTAGTAACTCACACTCCCTCTCACCTACGTGTGACTCTGAATTTGGTTACTCCTCACCTCCCATACGTGAACATGAAATTTCATATCAGTATCTCCGCTACGTCTGTCCCATCACCCGTTAGTTCGCGAAAGAAGTCAGACTAGTCCCAAGAATACAACATCTTCCATACACATCAAGGAAGCCAAAAACTGCTCCCATAAAGGTTGTTCTATCATCAATGGAAGAAAAAGATCATGCCACACTTTAAGGTGTGGTAGAAGCTGTTGAGAATGAAGAAGAATCTCTGGTCTTCCAACAGGGAGAATGAGACACCCTCCTGATCTCGGGCTCAGGTTTTGTTACAGGAGGTGGAGGGGAAGGCAAAGGAGGAGGAGGGGGCGGAGGCGAACCAATAGACTCAGAGCTAGAACCATCATATTCTGAAGAGAAGGAGGATGAAGAAGAAGAAGGAGAAGACATGGCTGACCAAAAGTTGGAATAGACCATTGCCTCTCTTAGGTTCTTTGCACAAGAAGCCAAAGCGTTCAGAGAGAATACTCACAAAGTATGACCTTGACATCACAGTGAAGGCAAAAGACCACTCAGATAACTCTTCCCTATAACTATAGACACTCATGGTTTGGCATGACATCGTTGCATGAATATTGTTTCCATGTACCTTGGATGGCCACGCAACAATATGGTATCGCAGTCTTCTTGTCAACTCCATGCATAACTCAGTGATGTTCAAATAGATATATTTGGAAAAAATTATTGATGACAAGACCCCCACCATGTTACTCAAAGAGTTGGACAGTTTGAAAATGGAGTTGAAATAAAAGGTAAAATATTTCAATCAAAGGTTTTTTTGCATATTAAATAAGTTTGTGGCAGACACAAAGCCTCATGAATCCATGAATATCGACTACTACACGTCCACACTGCCAACTAGCATTGCCCAGTTCATCAAGAGAGTTGTGAAACCAACATTACTAGAATTCTACGAAGAGGCAATCATTGTAGAGAAGGACCTGAGCAAAGATGATGAACCAGAAAAGGAATCCAAAGATGCGAGCAGGAAGCCCTAGGCTGTGGTGAGAAAGGGTAAAGGCAAGGAAGAAAGTGATATTGAAACCCTTACACATCTTGTCAAGAACTTGACAATAGAAGTGTTTGATCTCAAACAATGAACGATCGAGACATCTGCGAGAAGCCGACCGCCCAAACAATAGAAAGGAAGCATTTCATCAGGTAGAAACTGATTTGTGGCTAACACTACACTGAGCCCTAGTTCAACATTCCAGTTAGAACATTGCACGAATAATGAATTATTCTCATTCCATGAAGATGACCACCCAGAAGGGTCTTCTTCGGAATGGAAACGAGTGGAAAACTCAATATGCACCCACATGCCAAATGTAGTGAGCAGTATGCAGTGTTACCGAGGGACATAGACGACAACAGAGATACTGCACTTGATGAGGAACCCAGTACTGGAAGCCTAATCAACATGTATCAGTGCTTTCAAACAGCATAAAAGACAAACACCAAGGAGCAACCCAAAATGAAAAATGGTTGTTACAATATTTGGAGTCGAGGGGCTCCCCCTACAATTGGGGAAATTTGAGAAAGGCTTGAACTAATGAGGAAGGTTGATACACTAGTGGTCTGAAAGCATAAAACACAAAGCAAGCCCGGGAAGACAACGATAGACAAGAGTACGTCCATGAGTAGGAAACTGCAGAACACTCCACTGGACAATATGAACACAAGTCTAACCCCAAACATCTCGATGAATCTACCCAACCTTGATTACAAAATTGTAGAAGATATGAATAAAACTCGTGCAAACATCAATTTGTTCGAGTTGGCCAAGATTCAACATCAGTGTGACATCCTGCTGTGTACACCAGTGCAAACATCTATGGATAGTGCAACCCCTCCTAGCAAGTGAGAAAGCACATCTTCCAGATCACTCATAACTGTGCAAAGCACACTCCAGATGGAAGAAGCGAACTCTGTTTTCCCTCCACTCCTACCTTCATTTGAAGTTTTTAAATGCAATGTTCACAACAGTTTGATTGATTCTGACATGTCATCTAATGTCATGTTGCTCTCCATTGCCAAGAAGAGTAATGCTCAATAGAGAAATCCATCTACGTAGATCATCCAACTTGATCATACATGCATACTAGGCATTGGTAAACTTCGTGATGTGATTATCCAACTATCTCATAATGCTTTAGTTCACCAGTGCACAAAGATCATTGTTGTGGACATACCTGAAGTATGGCTTGCTGCTTAGTAGAGACTGGTCTAGCAAGTTGAATGGGTACTTTGCTACAAACTGGTCACACATGTGGCTTTTGTACAAGAGAAAAAGCAATCAAATCTGGGTGTCATCTAAGAGATACATGAGGCACAATGTCACTCCTATCAATGGCGAGAACGAACCATTGGCCTTCGTAGAACTCACGTTTGGCAACTGCCTCTTGGAAAAAACAATGGGATGTTATCTTGCACAACCAGCTCCGACCCCACCAGATACATAGTTGTGTCTCCTGCCTTTCCCAACTAATGGAAATGAAACCTATACTGTGCATTGTAACATTAGTAGCAGTAGTAGTGGTAGTAACATCAATAACAGTATGACATGCACTTCAAATAGTCTGTGTACAAATGAGTTGTGGACCATGTATTTTGATGGATCAAAGAAACAAGATGGCTCTAGAGCCAGGTGTACCTTGATCGACCCAAAGCACAGGAAACACGTGATCTAAATTCGCTTGGAGTTTGAGTTCACAAACAACATTGTTGAATATGAAGCATTCCTATTGGGCTTGCAAAATGACATTAGCCTCGATGTTGTTGCGCTCAAAGTGGTAGGTGATGTAGAAATCATGATAGGGAAGGTATGTAACACCATACATTGTTTATCACCTCATCTTAAAAGTTACTAATAAGAGGTATGGTGACTAATCTCTAAATTACAAGAATTTAATATCATTTGTGTGCCAATAATGTGTAATACAACTATCGTTACCTTAGAAAACACAGTTGCTAGCATGTCACTACTTAGGGATAGATTTACTATTGAAATTTTTTATAAGCCTTCTATCCCTGATAACATAAATGAACTATGCACTTTTGGTGATAATCAACAGATACTGCACTTCATGGACAAAGCTAATGCCTTCAAGGACACAAAAATTGATGAAGATGAGCATGACCAATCTGTCCAAACTGTAGATAATGGCAAGAAAGGAAACCTCATCCCTAAGGATGTGCTTTCTCTCAATAGGCTCTATGACTTGCTTAACCTCTTTCAGGGGGAAAGAAACAACAAAAACCATAGTTCCACCATGAGGAATGAACTGATCAACCTAGGAAAAGATCACAATCTGAAGTTCGTCAATCCCATTACGCGTTGCACACCGAAGGAGCATCAAGTTTTGGTCCGCTTTTTCAAACAGTACCAGGATTTGTCCGTGTGGGCATATGATGACCTGAGTACATGCGACAAGCGTATAATCCAACATGGGATTCCAATCAAATAAGGAGTCAATCCATTGCAACAAGAACTGGGTAAAATACATATCTCACTTGAACCCCTTATACAGAAAGAACTAACTAAGTTGTTGGATGCTTGGATCACTTACAAAGTTTGTTATGTTACACGAGTTTCTAATTTAAGTTTTGTATGTAATAAATATAGGCAAATAATTTTATGCATTTATCTCCAAAACTTGAACTGCTCCTGGAGCAAAAACAACTACCATATTCCATCATCGAAGGCTATGTTACACGAAGTATCTGGAGCAGGAATGTTGTCTTCACCTAATGGTATTTCGAGATACCACTAGGTTCTAGTAGCAGAACCTGATAGTTTGATATTGCTTCACGAGAAGCTTGGCCCTCACACGTATTGTCTACAATCACTTGACGAGAGGATTGACAACCTTCTTGTCAAAGGTCAAGATCTTGAACATTATTTTCAGTAGGTCGAGCCGTGCCCCACGCCATGTACATAGTTTATCTATTGCTTGATTGTTTTATTTTCTTTGCTTACTATTTTTGTTTCATTTTGTTTTGTTTACGTAGTGTCCTGTTATTTTTGGTTGTAAATAAGTGTTGCCCTCTACTAAGTTCTAGTTTTTGAATGAGTATGTGGCTGAGATCTAAAGAGTCTTGTGAGACTGCATCACTTCTCCAGTCTTCTGTCAGTTTTCTCTATTCTTTCTTATAACCTTCAGTCGATGAATTCTTGACAGAAAATATGAGCCATCTACTAGGGAAGTTTGCGTCCAACCATGAACCTATGTCGACACTGGGAAACCCCATGCCTGTACTCAGCTTTCTTCTCTGTGTGTTCAAGCTCATCCAACTAGTAGAAACAAACAAGGGGAAACTCTTAATGAGCAAACCTATGTCAAAGGTATTACATGCTTCCCTGAAGGAACAACCTCTTCTACTCTCAATAATTCGGGATCCCTCTTCTGCCCGAAAAATAAATAAGTGCCTATCCAAAGTCCTCTTAAAAAATACAAAGGAGAAATAAGAGAAAGGCTTCCTTCGTAGAGAGGTGAAGCATGCAACTCCACCGGGGTAGTGACCAGACTCGCTGGGAGTGGAGAAATGCATGTGTTCCTGTGTGACTCCGTTGGGGTAGTGTCCAGGCTTGCTAGTAGCAAAGCAACACCATAGATGAAATATTTTAGTCTGAAAAGTTTTAACTCATGAGCCAAACTACCCTTCTCGATTTCAAAACATTGTGATCAAGTTGAAACTTGTTGTTGTGTTTGACTGAGTTATCAAAAGGTGAACCATGTTTGTCCATGGGGTAAGTGGGGAAGCCAAAGTATCCCGCACATTGATTCAATACTCTATGAAAGTC
>APFE030931960.1:2194-18283 GCA_000404065.3 Pinus taeda | reverse complement strand
AATGATAGCACATTATGAGGATACAAAGAGCAACACCTTCTTTAGAGCAACGCCACAACAATTGGAAAGA
Source organism: Pinus taeda (assembly GCA_000404065.3). Classification (NCBI taxonomy): domain Eukaryota; kingdom Viridiplantae; phylum Streptophyta; class Pinopsida; order Pinales; family Pinaceae; genus Pinus; species Pinus taeda. Next base: position 18,213 of record APFE030931960.1, on the reverse strand, counting down.
GTAAAAGGGCTTTGTGACATAGTGGAAAGAAAAATTATGGAAACCAGGAAGCATACCTCTCACAATTATATAGATGGACATGTTGTTTCTCCTAGACTTCCGCAACCTACAAGGGTTACACCACAACAATTGGAAGAAAAAAGAGAAAAAGAGATTTGTTACAATTCTGATAGCAAATGCACTAAAGGTCATAAGTGTGATGAGAAGAAACTATTTTACATAGAATATGAAGAGGAGGAAGAAAAGGATCAAGAAACATCAAAAGAAGAGGATATACGCTAGGACCCCACCCCAGAGAAAGAAGAAATGAATCAGACCATATCCTGTAAAGCATTGAAAGAATTACCACTCCTCAAACTCTCAAGATAGAAGGACATATCAAGAAGAAAAAGGTGCAAGAAGTGAAAGATCACATCAAGAAAGAAGAAATGAATCCAACCATATATTGTAATTCATTGGTCGAAATTACCACTCCTAAAACTATCAAGATATAAGGACATATCAAGAAGAAAAATGTTGAAGAAGTGAAAGATCACATCGAGCATCAAGAAATGAATCTGACCATATCTTGTAAAGGATTGGAAGAAATTACCACTCTTCAAACTTGGAGATAGAAGGGCATATCCAAGAAGAAAAAAGGTCAAGCAGTGCTGAAAGATCACATTTTCAAGCTCAAAACAAGTTTCTCAACTTTTAAAGGATATCTTGCACTTGGTGCAAAATCAAAATGAAAACACAGTAGTCAAAACATCGTAGTTGAAAATGTTTTGATGTAGGTGATGGGGGGGTATTTAGTACATCTCAAGCAAAGCTATTTATGATAAAGGAAATGTTGGGCAATACTACATGCACTTAAAAAATGGCGACCTTACCAAATGGGAAGACTCTTCAAGGTAAAAATGGATCATGATAGTCTTAAATACTTTTTAGCACAACTATTATCTTTAGAAGAACAGAAAAAATGTATCACAAATATGTTGGGTTATGAATTTGACATCATCTATAGAAAATGGAAGCAAAATTTTATTGCAAATGCACTCTCAAGCAAGGATGAGGATGTGGAAGCATTGCTTTGTGCTATTTCTATTATCCAACCAAATTGGATAAACGAAGCAAGGGATGAATTGAAGAAGGACGAAGAAGTATGGCCACTTATTCAAAAGTTGCAAATGATCCCAATTCAAACAATATTGCCTGAAATTGAAGAGGAAGGAAAAATCATATTGGAACCTGTAGCAGTCACAGAAAGAAGAGCCCAACAGCGGCGAAATCGATCAATTTCAGAGTATCTCATCAAGTGGAAGAACTTACTTGCTAAAGATTCCACATGGGAGGACAAGAATTTTATACAAAAGCATCAAGAACTACTGAAGTGTTGAGGACAACACTTTTTGCAGAGGGGCATGTTAGGGCCCTATACTACTAGTGTAACCCCTTATTGTTATTGGTACAACCCACTTTTGCTGAGCTGGTTTCATAACACACTAGCACTAACCAGGCACATGAGCCTCACTGTTTGAAGACAAACAAAACCATTCTCATGTGATGATAAGTAAGATCTAAGCAAATATTTAAGATAATGGAAACTAATCCATCATATCAGATGGGACTCCTACACCAAATGGTGTGAGGTCTAGTTGGGAATTCATACCGGGGAGATCCCGTGAATGTTGGTGGTTCCAACACCATCAACATTTCTAGTGTTAGGAGGGCTGCCCATTTTTTATGGCAGAATGTCCTCTCACCCCCACTCATCAATCATCTAGTCAAGGTAGTAACTCACACTCCCTCTCACCTACGTGTGACTCTGAATTTGGTTACTCCTCACCTCCCATACGTGAACATGAAATTTCATATCAGTATCTCCGCTACGTCTGTCCCATCACCCGTTAGTTCGCGAAAGAAGTCAGACTAGTCCCAAGAATACAACATCTTCCATACACATCAAGGAAGCCAAAAACTGCTCCCATAAAGGTTGTTCTATCATCAATGGAAGAAAAAGATCATGCCACACTTTAAGGTGTGGTAGAAGCTGTTGAGAATGAAGAAGAATCTCTGGTCTTCCAACAGGGAGAATGAGACACCCTCCTGATCTCGGGCTCAGGTTTTGTTACAGGAGGTGGAGGGGAAGGCAAAGGAGGAGGAGGGGGCGGAGGCGAACCAATAGACTCAGAGCTAGAACCATCATATTCTGAAGAGAAGGAGGATGAAGAAGAAGAAGGAGAAGACATGGCTGACCAAAAGTTGGAATAGACCATTGCCTCTCTTAGGTTCTTTGCACAAGAAGCCAAAGCGTTCAGAGAGAATACTCACAAAGTATGACCTTGACATCACAGTGAAGGCAAAAGACCACTCAGATAACTCTTCCCTATAACTATAGACACTCATGGTTTGGCATGACATCGTTGCATGAATATTGTTTCCATGTACCTTGGATGGCCACGCAACAATATGGTATCGCAGTCTTCTTGTCAACTCCATGCATAACTCAGTGATGTTCAAATAGATATATTTGGAAAAAATTATTGATGACAAGACCCCCACCATGTTACTCAAAGAGTTGGACAGTTTGAAAATGGAGTTGAAATAAAAGGTAAAATATTTCAATCAAAGGTTTTTTTGCATATTAAATAAGTTTGTGGCAGACACAAAGCCTCATGAATCCATGAATATCGACTACTACACGTCCACACTGCCAACTAGCATTGCCCAGTTCATCAAGAGAGTTGTGAAACCAACATTACTAGAATTCTACGAAGAGGCAATCATTGTAGAGAAGGACCTGAGCAAAGATGATGAACCAGAAAAGGAATCCAAAGATGCGAGCAGGAAGCCCTAGGCTGTGGTGAGAAAGGGTAAAGGCAAGGAAGAAAGTGATATTGAAACCCTTACACATCTTGTCAAGAACTTGACAATAGAAGTGTTTGATCTCAAACAATGAACGATCGAGACATCTGCGAGAAGCCGACCGCCCAAACAATAGAAAGGAAGCATTTCATCAGGTAGAAACTGATTTGTGGCTAACACTACACTGAGCCCTAGTTCAACATTCCAGTTAGAACATTGCACGAATAATGAATTATTCTCATTCCATGAAGATGACCACCCAGAAGGGTCTTCTTCGGAATGGAAACGAGTGGAAAACTCAATATGCACCCACATGCCAAATGTAGTGAGCAGTATGCAGTGTTACCGAGGGACATAGACGACAACAGAGATACTGCACTTGATGAGGAACCCAGTACTGGAAGCCTAATCAACATGTATCAGTGCTTTCAAACAGCATAAAAGACAAACACCAAGGAGCAACCCAAAATGAAAAATGGTTGTTACAATATTTGGAGTCGAGGGGCTCCCCCTACAATTGGGGAAATTTGAGAAAGGCTTGAACTAATGAGGAAGGTTGATACACTAGTGGTCTGAAAGCATAAAACACAAAGCAAGCCCGGGAAGACAACGATAGACAAGAGTACGTCCATGAGTAGGAAACTGCAGAACACTCCACTGGACAATATGAACACAAGTCTAACCCCAAACATCTCGATGAATCTACCCAACCTTGATTACAAAATTGTAGAAGATATGAATAAAACTCGTGCAAACATCAATTTGTTCGAGTTGGCCAAGATTCAACATCAGTGTGACATCCTGCTGTGTACACCAGTGCAAACATCTATGGATAGTGCAACCCCTCCTAGCAAGTGAGAAAGCACATCTTCCAGATCACTCATAACTGTGCAAAGCACACTCCAGATGGAAGAAGCGAACTCTGTTTTCCCTCCACTCCTACCTTCATTTGAAGTTTTTAAATGCAATGTTCACAACAGTTTGATTGATTCTGACATGTCATCTAATGTCATGTTGCTCTCCATTGCCAAGAAGAGTAATGCTCAATAGAGAAATCCATCTACGTAGATCATCCAACTTGATCATACATGCATACTAGGCATTGGTAAACTTCGTGATGTGATTATCCAACTATCTCATAATGCTTTAGTTCACCAGTGCACAAAGATCATTGTTGTGGACATACCTGAAGTATGGCTTGCTGCTTAGTAGAGACTGGTCTAGCAAGTTGAATGGGTACTTTGCTACAAACTGGTCACACATGTGGCTTTTGTACAAGAGAAAAAGCAATCAAATCTGGGTGTCATCTAAGAGATACATGAGGCACAATGTCACTCCTATCAATGGCGAGAACGAACCATTGGCCTTCGTAGAACTCACGTTTGGCAACTGCCTCTTGGAAAAAACAATGGGATGTTATCTTGCACAACCAGCTCCGACCCCACCAGATACATAGTTGTGTCTCCTGCCTTTCCCAACTAATGGAAATGAAACCTATACTGTGCATTGTAACATTAGTAGCAGTAGTAGTGGTAGTAACATCAATAACAGTATGACATGCACTTCAAATAGTCTGTGTACAAATGAGTTGTGGACCATGTATTTTGATGGATCAAAGAAACAAGATGGCTCTAGAGCCAGGTGTACCTTGATCGACCCAAAGCACAGGAAACACGTGATCTAAATTCGCTTGGAGTTTGAGTTCACAAACAACATTGTTGAATATGAAGCATTCCTATTGGGCTTGCAAAATGACATTAGCCTCGATGTTGTTGCGCTCAAAGTGGTAGGTGATGTAGAAATCATGATAGGGAAGGTATGTAACACCATACATTGTTTATCACCTCATCTTAAAAGTTACTAATAAGAGGTATGGTGACTAATCTCTAAATTACAAGAATTTAATATCATTTGTGTGCCAATAATGTGTAATACAACTATCGTTACCTTAGAAAACACAGTTGCTAGCATGTCACTACTTAGGGATAGATTTACTATTGAAATTTTTTATAAGCCTTCTATCCCTGATAACATAAATGAACTATGCACTTTTGGTGATAATCAACAGATACTGCACTTCATGGACAAAGCTAATGCCTTCAAGGACACAAAAATTGATGAAGATGAGCATGACCAATCTGTCCAAACTGTAGATAATGGCAAGAAAGGAAACCTCATCCCTAAGGATGTGCTTTCTCTCAATAGGCTCTATGACTTGCTTAACCTCTTTCAGGGGGAAAGAAACAACAAAAACCATAGTTCCACCATGAGGAATGAACTGATCAACCTAGGAAAAGATCACAATCTGAAGTTCGTCAATCCCATTACGCGTTGCACACCGAAGGAGCATCAAGTTTTGGTCCGCTTTTTCAAACAGTACCAGGATTTGTCCGTGTGGGCATATGATGACCTGAGTACATGCGACAAGCGTATAATCCAACATGGGATTCCAATCAAATAAGGAGTCAATCCATTGCAACAAGAACTGGGTAAAATACATATCTCACTTGAACCCCTTATACAGAAAGAACTAACTAAGTTGTTGGATGCTTGGATCACTTACAAAGTTTGTTATGTTACACGAGTTTCTAATTTAAGTTTTGTATGTAATAAATATAGGCAAATAATTTTATGCATTTATCTCCAAAACTTGAACTGCTCCTGGAGCAAAAACAACTACCATATTCCATCATCGAAGGCTATGTTACACGAAGTATCTGGAGCAGGAATGTTGTCTTCACCTAATGGTATTTCGAGATACCACTAGGTTCTAGTAGCAGAACCTGATAGTTTGATATTGCTTCACGAGAAGCTTGGCCCTCACACGTATTGTCTACAATCACTTGACGAGAGGATTGACAACCTTCTTGTCAAAGGTCAAGATCTTGAACATTATTTTCAGTAGGTCGAGCCGTGCCCCACGCCATGTACATAGTTTATCTATTGCTTGATTGTTTTATTTTCTTTGCTTACTATTTTTGTTTCATTTTGTTTTGTTTACGTAGTGTCCTGTTATTTTTGGTTGTAAATAAGTGTTGCCCTCTACTAAGTTCTAGTTTTTGAATGAGTATGTGGCTGAGATCTAAAGAGTCTTGTGAGACTGCATCACTTCTCCAGTCTTCTGTCAGTTTTCTCTATTCTTTCTTATAACCTTCAGTCGATGAATTCTTGACAGAAAATATGAGCCATCTACTAGGGAAGTTTGCGTCCAACCATGAACCTATGTCGACACTGGGAAACCCCATGCCTGTACTCAGCTTTCTTCTCTGTGTGTTCAAGCTCATCCAACTAGTAGAAACAAACAAGGGGAAACTCTTAATGAGCAAACCTATGTCAAAGGTATTACATGCTTCCCTGAAGGAACAACCTCTTCTACTCTCAATAATTCGGGATCCCTCTTCTGCCCGAAAAATAAATAAGTGCCTATCCAAAGTCCTCTTAAAAAATACAAAGGAGAAATAAGAGAAAGGCTTCCTTCGTAGAGAGGTGAAGCATGCAACTCCACCGGGGTAGTGACCAGACTCGCTGGGAGTGGAGAAATGCATGTGTTCCTGTGTGACTCCGTTGGGGTAGTGTCCAGGCTTGCTAGTAGCAAAGCAACACCATAGATGAAATATTTTAGTCTGAAAAGTTTTAACTCATGAGCCAAACTACCCTTCTCGATTTCAAAACATTGTGATCAAGTTGAAACTTGTTGTTGTGTTTGACTGAGTTATCAAAAGGTGAACCATGTTTGTCCATGGGGTAAGTGGGGAAGCCAAAGTATCCCGCACATTGATTCAATACTCTATGAAAGTCCAAGGCCCTATACGATCAATGGACCAAACCAAAGAATCTGGAGTTCAACCAGTGCATCGCAAAGTGTTGCAGCGACTCCAACACCGTCCAAAATGTTGGCTTGCATTGAATTTTAGAGCCTTCATTGGGTTTTTCTTTGATGTTTGCAAGTAGTTGGGTTCATCTCGTGAGCCCATGTTGAGTCTTTTCACCCTCCTCTCTTAACCATTCATCAGACATCTTTTTGCATGTTGGTCATGATGTCATGCTTTTAGTAATGTTTTGACCATGCAGAAGGTTTCCCTTCGTGTGTAAAAGTTGTGTTCACTATGTAAACATTCGTTGTACTCACACGTGAAGTTGTATGTACTATCGCGCAAGTGTCGTCATGGTCGATCAATGATCTATCAAAAGTGTCGTGCTTGTTGCTCACACCGTTAGTTAGTCACATTGAGTATATAATGTCTTGATGGTTTGAGGTGTCTTCTCGTCGAGTCATGTTGAGTGTGTGTTTTCAAGGTTGCATATGTACGAAGTCACTCGTTCACACACCTGGTAATTTTTTTGAAACATTTTTGACCGGACCAACCTCCAATAGCTGGAAATCCACTGAGCTACATTGTGTAATTTCATCTCTCAGTGATTATGTACTATTACCCAGAATTGCACAGAGCTTGAGGCTACCTCCTAGGCAGTCTGCATCACGCAACCTTGGAATTGACTCGACCGACTATCACCCAGAAGAATGTACAAGTTGCCCAACAAGCCATTTCAATCTGAGCTGTCCATAAGCACATCAACTCAGCCTCCAACCAGTCAACTAGAGAGTTTGACCGGGCAGTGACCTCGAGAGTCACTCCCCTAAAAACTTGCACAAAAGATTCAAAGCATGCCCACTCCATTGACTGAAGAAACTGCACAAACATATCAGACAGACACATTGTGTCTGTCACTATCTCCCTCAAAACATTACTCAGTTTTTCCAGCGAGTCACCCAGTTAGCCGACCTAGAGCTCACCCAAAAAACTGTGGAGATTTCATGAGAAGTTACCAAGCTGCCCAGCATCCCACTCAGCCTAGAAACTCTCCAAGGATGTTCAACATGCCAACCTCCTAGAAATTGAGCAGTTTTTGCCAGCGCCACTCCCATAGCCCACTCGCAGCTCCCTGAAAAATAATGCATTTTTCCAATCAAGCCTCATGCATTCCACTGCCATCTCCCTGGAGGAATTATGTAGTTTATGTTGACAACCCCCTCTTCTTCTTGCACTGATTCCCTCAAAAAAATGCCCAGATCTCTCGTCCAACCAAGCCAGATCCCATGGATAGTCACTATTGATCTAGATTGTCCATCTCAGCCTCCCAGGGACTTCTGCATAATTTTCACAAGCAGTGCCCAGAGCCCACATCCCAGCTTGAAATCTCCCTTGCAGAGTTTCAAGAGTTGTGTCCTCTCTCCCAGTCACTTACATCCAAAATAGAAAGATAATGCATTATGGTAGACTAGGGGATTTTTGGATTTTATGTTGTCTCTTCATGAGTGATTGCAGATACAGCCACATGAATGAGACATGACGTGATGACGAATGGGATGAACAAGGAGAGCACATGCAAGGATATTTGTTCGCCAACAAACACATGAAGAATGCCTACAAGTACATTTGTTCATGAACACACGAATGAAGAATGCATGTGAGGAGATTTTTTTGCAAACAGATGAATACGTGAAGCATTCCAAAGTACAAGCAAACACAAAGACCATCGAAGACTATGCACATCTTGCCATGCGGAGGTGAAGCTATGATACACCAAGAGCACATCCATCACTCAGCACCACTACAGCTTGACATGGACACCACCAGCAGCATCGACATACCAGCATTGTCGTGTCGAGCCGTGTCATGACTCATCTGGGCCACATCACTACTGTGGGTCACACTGTTGTAAATCAATGTAATGTAATTTGGAATTCCAAGAGACTCGCATGTAATATGACGACTCATGTAAAGTTGAAGAGTCAAATAAGTTAAATAATCATGTGGGAAGTTGAACAGTCACAAGGGCCAATTTTACCCTTGGCTATAAATACCCCTCATTTGTACATGCAAAGGAATTTTCACCTTGGCTCATCCCACATAGTCTTGAGAGTTTGTAGTCTTTCCTTTGAGGAGAAAGCAGTGGCTCCAACACCTCGCTTATTGGGTTAGTGATGTATGGTTTACAAATGTGTCATGGAACTTTCGCTTAATTTAGAAGCCTGATAACAGGCCAACACGTTTTCACACATGTATTGTAATTGTTTGTAAGACTAATCTTTGAACACCTATAATGCATGTTCCTTTAGCTTGTGTTAAAATAGCTGAACTATTTTGATTGTTCTAATACATACTTTTACGAAAATGTGTTGTATAGGTTGTTAACAATGTCTTTCACGTGTGGACTGCCTCACCAGACACTAGATAGAACCTTTCCCATAAAATTGGTATAACGACTATGGCACTCATGCGGAATACTCTGTTGAGTGTTGTACGTGCTATTACTTCTTGTGTGTTTGTGTCTGCCGCATCCGTGTGGGCTACTCTGCTGAAAGATGCACATGTGTTGTTCTGTTGTGTGTCCCTGACAGAGTTGGAACTCTTCTCTTTCGACTGGAGACTCACTTCCACCTTCTCCCTATGCAGTAAAAGACCCTTGACACAAGTAACACTAGCACTCACTAAGGATGCGAACCTCATTGTTCGATGACAAAAGAAACCACTCTCATGTGCTGAAAACCAAGAGTTAAGGAGAACCTTTAAGATAATGGTAATCAGGCCATCATACTGGATGGGACTTCTACACCAAACTGTGTGAGGTCTAGTTGGGACTTCATACTGGTGATATCTCCTCAATGTTGGCAGGTCCAACACCGTCAACAAGAGGGGCATTGAAGAGGACTAGTTTATGGCTTTTAAATTTTGAAATAAATCATTGAATTAATTCCAACACGGTAGAAAATTAAATAAAAAAAAAAATTATATGTTTTTTTGTCTAATTGTTCATTTATATTATTACTAATTTATTAGAGCAACCAAGATTTAACAGGAAAATTAAATTTCAGATTAAATACAATATTTAAAAATTCTGGAAAACAAGTTTTTGCAACTTAAAATATTTATATAGTTGGAGAAAATAATATATAAAGGGATGCAAAAACTATTTCCTGGGGAGAGATTAACAAAAGCAGAATATACATTTATTCTAGTTTCATTTATTATTATGTTTTTATATTAAAACTAATTTATGTTCTTATTTAAATGCAAGAAAATGAATAGATAGAAAAAAAATTAAAGGCTTGTTGAGTTGAATATCTGGATAGCAATAATTAAATGAAGGAACTACGTATTTCATTTAGAGAGAGAAAATATTAATATGACTAATATTAATATTTTGGAAAGTTATGAGAACTAAATGGGAAACTAACTCCCAAAACTAAAAAAGGAATATAATTGCTCATTAGAGAAGAGGTTTTTTGAAGAGATTGGAGGATGGTAGGCTTGGGAGATGAAGACTTAATATTCTTTTACAATCATAACGTACTTGTGGAAGTGGTTTTTTTCATTGTGACTGAGGCTTTCATCAGTAATATCATGATTCATTCCATTTCTTTTTCTTCCTATGTGTTCTTTATTTAAGGTTTATATTTACTGATAAAACTATGGAAGATCGGTAATTTAACTCGATTATACATCAATTTTGATATATAAAATGATTGAAATAATTTTGAATGTGTGATATTTAAATATTTTAAATGATATTTTATTTTATTTGTTGCAATTTGAATTCAAAATGATACATCCTACCTAGGGTTAACTTGCACATTAAACTTTAATACTATAAAAACGAGTTCTTTTATTTTATTTCACATTTTAATTTTATTATTGTTCTTCATTGTACTTATTTCACTAATATATGTGGTAGATTAACAATGATATGACTTTGATTAGATTCTTTAATATTTCACATATTATATTAGTTTTACTTTTTTCAATATTATAAATCATTAAATTAAATATTCTAATTATTTTTTTGCACGATAAATTAATATTGATACTTGATGTTATATTGTTTTAACTACAAATTTCAATTAGATGTATTTAAGCCAACTTGTTCTAACTTCCTACTTTTCCATTTATTTTAATTTTAATTTTTAACTAGTCCTAATGTCATGTGTGAATTATGATATATAATTTAACATCAATTTTGTCATAAATGATATTTTATTTAACTAATTTTTATACGTTATGTTCCTGCCACCTTTCTCTCCCTTAAACTTTATTTTATTTAGAACTCCCTTTTATCATTAATCTCGCCTTATTATTTTTATTTTAAGGAACATTTATTTACTTAAGATTAGAATAAGGAATACCCCCTAAGTTGGAGGGAGACGAACCCTTGCCACCTGAAGTGGGAGGATTCTTGGAATCTTTGGTGAAATTGTTGTTAGATTTCTCTTAGTTACCTGAACAATTTGAGAGCCAACATCCTTCTGGGGATTGTTTTCTATGATCAAATGTTCAAGGTTTCATTTCTTAGTAATAGATTAAACGGTTAAGTTTGTGACTTGTTGTTAGAAATTGTTAAAACCGTATGTTCCTTAAAGTATTTCAAGGTAATTTTTCTTAGTTTAATCGTTCACCTAACGACTCCCTTATTATTTAACTTAAATCCTTTTCATCTCAATGGCTTCTTCATGGTTTTCTTCACGCCTTGCTCCTTTAAATTTTTCTAACATTCAACATTTTCCAGATGAGTTATTAGACATAGACATATGGGATTCTTACTTGCCCCACTTTTGAAGTGATGAAGGTGATAATCTAGCACAATCCCTTAGAGAGTTCCATAACTGAATTCCAAATATTGGGGTTTACCATGGGAACATACTCATGAAATTGTTTATTATGTCATTGGAGGGTGATTCTCAGAAATGGTATAGGAGACTTCCTCGTGGTGTAATTTCTTATTTAACTATTTTTCATGCAACCTTTTGTAACTATTATAAATGTATATATCCTACAAGGTTACTTGATTTTGATTGTTGTATAATTTATAATCATGATGGTATAGAAAATAAATATGATAACTATAAAGAACCTCAAGTGGATAATGAAACTAATGTAGAAAGTAGTATTCATGAATCTAACTCTGAAAGTCTTGGAAAGTTCATCTTCTATCTTATATGCTAATGGGCAGGATAAATTTTGACCAAATCTTGAAAATGATAAACAATACACTCCTCCTCTAACACAATATCATGCAAAATTTTTATGTTTTAAGAAAACTCAAGATTCAATAACTCCATTTCATTCTGACTTATATTTGGCTTCATGTTTAGATGTTAACAATAATAATAATTATAAAGGAGAAGTTACATCTAAAATATTTTATCATATATCCAACCAATTGGAAATTATGTTTCATATTCTTGAATATCCTCAACAATAACTAATCAATATAGATATTCTTCAATCAATTGATCTGATTTTTCAACATTCTTGTGATGGAAGAGGTAAATTAGTATGTGATCTCATATTTAACAACTCTAACTCCATTCAATATAGTTTTCACATTGACTATTATCAACCACTTATTTATGATGATTAAAAAGATGAATTGAATCATGAACAATGTCTAGATTGTAATACCCCTCTATTTTCTAATTTTAATGTTGACTATTTTTAGGCATGGACCTATTATTGGACCGAATGGCTATGGAAGTGATGTTTAAACTTTTGTGATAATTTAATCAATTTTATTATTATTAATATAATATAAACATTGTTGGAAAAGCACTTAGGAAAAGAGCACTAGAGTTAGAATATTTTGTTACCATACAATGAAAATTGTTGGTGGTCAAGTCCACATGATATACCTTCCCTAAGATTTCTTAAAATATCTAGGAGAAAATAATTAAAAATATTAACATAATGGGAGAGAAAGATTATGTTAATCAGTTAGTTGGAGAAATTTTCTAAGTAGGGTGGAATAAAGGATGGTGGGAGAAAATGGTAGGCTTTAAATAAAAACAAAATATTGTTTAAAAAAAAAAAAAAAATGCCTAGGCAAAAAGGTCGGCAAACCTTAAATAGAGATGTTGATAAAAATATGATGGGAAGAAATCTATAAAATAAAACACCTATGAATCAAAGAGGTTGTTGATTATTTTGAAAAGCATATCTTAGCTCAAGGGGAACTAGTAGAGGTGGTTCGGGCGTGCCCCCTAGGTTAACCAACCATCACATCTACACCCGAAGGAAACAAACTCCCTACAATTAAAACACTTTCAGCCATCGAATTCCTTTGGGCCTCACATACCCTAATTTCCTCTCGTCCAATATACCTGAAAAGGGTCTGAGCATATATATATATGACATTTTTAAGTTTATATTGTTTGGATAAAAAATTTTAAATTTATATAAAATAATCTATAAATTTAAGTTTATATTAAATATATTATATATATATAATATATATTTGTTGTCAAGTTGTATGCGATTTTCTAAGCTTGATATGTGGTTTGAGGAGCCACGACCCAAGGGCATCTAATGTGTCAAAGTCACTTGAGGATCACACTGAGCCTAGGTCACACCAGTGCTAAGCTCACTCGACTTTTTAATATGGCTCTTGCCCTTAGCACATGGCACAACAACCCGTGAAGGTTGATCTTAAGTCGCCTTGCTAACAAGACCCATCCTCAACATGTTGTGCTGATGAGACTTGACAAACTTCTGTTTATATTATTTAAATCTTCTCTAAAATTGATTTAAATAAAACTTAGAAATTATATTAAATATTATAAAATTTTATATTTTATCCTAGGAATATTTTTCAATTTTTTTTTAATAAAATTTTCAAAACTAATGGTTGAACTCCTAAACTTAGGGTATATTTTTCAAATTTTATTTTAATATAATTTTAAAAACTAATGGTTGAATGGGCATGTTGTGCAAGTAGAAAGCTTTTTTGGATAGGGAGGGACATTGAAGAGTACTAGTATATGGTTTTTAAATCTCAAATAATTCTAGCACTTTATAGAATTAAATAAAAACTTTTTTTCTGTGTATGTTTTAGACTCTGATTGCTCGTTTATATTATAGTTAATACAATTTTTTAAAAATATGGAAAATATGTCTTTTTGTTTAAAACATTTATATAGCTCAAGAAAATCATAAATAAAGGTACGTAGAAAGTTTTTCCTCGGGAGAGATTAACAAAAATATACATTTAGTTTTAATTTCATTTATTATCATGTTTTTATATTAAAGTTTTTTTTTTATTTTTTAAAGGTATGAAAATGAATAAATATGGACTTTTAAAAAGGGCTTGTTGAGTTGAAGATTTGGATAGAAATAATTAAATAAGAGAGTTATGTATTTTATTTGAAGGAGGAAAAATATTAATTCAATTAATATTAATATTTGGGGATGTTATGAGAGATAAATGGGAAAAAGATTCCCACAATTATAAAAAGAATGTAATTGCTCATTAGAAGGGAGAATTTTTTGAAGAGATTAGAGGATGGTAGGCTTGGGGATAAAGACTTTTTTTCTTTAACAACCATAATGTACTTGCTTCCGTTGTTCTTTTCATTCTAACTATGAAGTTTTCATTAGTAATATCATGATTCATTTTATTTCTTTTTCTTTTTTTTTGCTTTTCATTATTTAGGGTTTATATTTTCTAATAAAACTATGCAAAATTGCTTATTTAACTTGATGATACAACAATCATGAATACATAGAATGATATAAATACATTTGAATGCATTATATTTAAGGGCTTTAAATGAGATTTGAGTTTAGTTGTTGCAGGTTGAATTCAAAATGATATATGGCATGTATCATTTACTTGCACATTAGACTTGAATACTATGAAAACTAGTTCCTTTATTTCGTTTCTCTTTTTAATTTTACTATTGTTATCCATTGTATTTATTTCCCTCAGATATGTGGTAGATTAAAAATGATATGACTTTAATCAGATTGTTTAATCTTTCACACATTATATTAATTTAAACATTCTCGAATATTTATTATTTATAAATAATTAAATCAAGGATCCTAATTATTTTGTTTTGGGATAAACTAACAATGATATTTGAGGTCATATTATTTTAACTACAAATTTCAATTAGATGAATTTAAGTCAACTTGTTGTAACTTACTTCTTTTCCATTTATCTTAAATCTATTTTCTATTAACCCTAATGTCACATGTGAATTAGGATATATAATTTAACCTTATTTTTATCATAGAATATATTTTATTTAAATAAGTTTTATACATTATTTTCCTACCACCTTTATTTCCCTAAAAAAAAAATTAATTTAAAACACTATTTTATCATTGATATGACCTTATTATTTTTCTTTTAAGGAGAAAGTATTTAGTTAGCATTAGAATAGGGAATACCCCCTGAGGTGGACTGAGGCCAACACTTGTCACCTGAAGCGGGAGGATTCTCATAATCCTCACTAGATATGTTCTTGGATTTCTCTTAGTTATTGGAACAATTTGGTAACCAACAATATATCTAACGTCATAGTTTTTGAATGCATAATATACTCTCAAAAATGTTGGATAGGAATCCTGGTCACCAATTATATGGATGACCTCAATGTTTGCATGTCTTTACTCCAACAATATCAACTTCTACATCCTCCAAATGACCAATGGGGAAAATGAAACATTGGTTGGCCATATGAAGCTAAATAGGAGAGAACACCAACTTGGGTTTTCCTAATACTTCCCAGGTTTTCTTAGTTTCTTCTTAGAGAAACTTCTTAGTTTCTTGCACAACTTCATATATACTTGTATAATATGCAGAAAGAGCTTAAACTGTTCCATAATAGGCTGATATTTCTCTTGAAAATATCGAGAACTCCTTAGTTGTCTCTTCTCTTGATGTTTTTCTTGAGGACTTGTTGATGCCTCGAAAATCGCTGCAACAACATTGGGGGATAACCACCCAGTCCGGACCTTAAAAGCAGCTCCTTTTCCGTTTGGTGTGGTGGCTCCGACTGTTCATCTAGGTCCAGTTACCTTCTCCCTATTGTTATTGGTTTGTAATGTATCTTTAACTACCAATAGACAGGGACATCAGATCACTTCTTCTTGCTGATCAGGCAAGAGAATGACCTTTAAGCTGATTTGGTTTCAGCCAAGCCACAACTAAAGTTTTGCCTCCTTGAGGAGAGGGCTTAACAGAATGTATAATTCACTCTAAATGCAAGCTTATTCTGTGATACAAGTAAAAGAAACTAATCTAAATCCTATCTTAATTAGGCAGATATAGATCTAACCCAACTAAGAGCAAGATAATTAAAATATTGGGATTTAAATATGTCTTGTTTATAA
>APFE030931951.1:0-21245 GCA_000404065.3 Pinus taeda | reverse complement strand
TGATTTTTTATTGTATTATTAATATTCTTTTGAATGTTATATGAGAAATCCCTCTCATATCAAAAAGTTGAAATATCATCTCTCATACCAAGAAATTGAAATATCAATGAAATAAAAATTCTTGTACTTCTAATTATTTTTCTCTATGTATTAAATTGGTAAAATTGTTTTACGAACATTAAAATTATTTTTATTTATATAATAACATTATTTTCTTTTTTAATATTTATTCTATATATTATGAGAATGAATATATTCTTTTAGAATATTCTGAAATAGTGAAAAAAAAATACATCTTTTCTTTGCAAAATCAATAAAGTATAAATTAAATTTTTTTAATTTTAGGTTTTATTTTATTATTATATATATATATATATTATATATATATTATATTATTATATATATTATATATAATTTAATATAATATTTATGGTTAAAAACAAATATATTAAATTGAAATATTTTATAGTTGAATAATACATATCTACTATATAAAAAAAATATCAGATTTTTTTAGTAAAATGTAATATCAAATTATTATGACAGTATGTCCTATATCACTTCCATTAACACATTTATAAAAATATTTAATCTTATGAATTCGATATGTAATTTTTCATACTATATAATAATATTTATAAATCTATATTTTATATAAAAATTTTAATTATTACTATTTTTTAATGCAAGTATTATTAGTTTTTTATATAACTTTATAATATAACATCTCACCCAACCAAAGCCTCTCAACCCCACGTAACAAAACATATTAAAAATTATTGGAAAACAAAACCCAAGTTACTGTTAATTGCAATGCACGAGCCAGACACCAAATTGGTGTATGAGACCCCCTTGTTTGTGGGAAATTATTGGAAAACAAAACCCAAGTTACTGTTAATTGCAATGCACGACACCAAATTGGTGTATGAGACCCCCTTGTTTGTGGGAAATTATTGGAAAACAAAACCCAAGTTACCAAATTGGTGTATGAGACCCCCTTGTTTGTGGGACAAGGGACCCACCTCCGCGCAGCGATTTGACTGCTAAGTCTACGAAGGCATACATACTCTACCCCCCTCGGGTTTTGAACCTGTGACCTCTTAGGAGGAAACACATGCTCTTAACCATTAGACCCACTCAAGTTGTATGCTTCCACAATTGTAACTCTTCTCCAACATTGATTTATATTCTTTGTGAAACCTGCCACACTAGTGCGGTGCAATAAGAAATATTTTAAAGAAAGGTTGAGAAATCTTTCTTTATATATAAATATATATATATTTTTAATATGTTTTGAATTTATTTGAAAATGAACAATTTGTATCAAATCTATTTGTGCTTGTCCCAGTAAGATACCATTTTGATATTTCATTTACTTAATTATTCATAAATCTTGTTAATATTTCTACTCATTATTTGTCCACAATGGACAGTGCAGACCATTGTCACTATGAAGCTCTGACAAACTGTATAATTCATATAGTGGGGCAGTGCTTCTTAAGCAAATGCTGTGAACTTTGCATGGTCTTTCCATAAAATTCACTGCACCAAAAATGAGATCCATAGATTTAGAGAACCCTACACCACTCATTGAGAAAATCAATTCATGAAACTCTTCAAGAAACTTCATTTCTAATTTTTCATTTTTCAATTACGGTAGTGACATGTAGCATATTTCCTTCAAGTTGGCATCTCCTCACATATCACCTTAAGAGGGGATTGAGAGAGTCTGAAGTTCAACAATTGTTTTTGTGGAATTCTGAATTAGGCTCTTAAATATATTAAAGTAATTTTTATAAACCATTGTCATTGTACATAATTGAATTAAATGTAAACTTTATAAACCACATACATGTTATGAGTGAGTAATCTTAAAAGTAACGTGTAAAGAGAGCCCTATAACCTGTATAAAGAGAGCGGTTAGGATTGTTAAATTGAAAATATGGTTTTTTTAATCAATATATAAATTTATTTTAGTGTATAAATTAATTCTATAGTAATTTATATTATAATTATGAATTATATTATATGGTGAAGAGGCCGAATAAAAAAAAATTGTTAATCTTTTTTATTTTCAGTCATTCCAATTTTTTTAAGTAGATTTAATTCATTTATTTAAAATTATAATGTAAATAATAATTAAAAAATCTATATTTAGGAGTTAATAATTTTTGGGGCATATAATATAGTATTAATTTCATTAGTTAAACAATTATCAATGTACCAAGTATAATACGAGTATAATTATTGAACAAACAATTAGTTTTGCCACATCAGCTAAATTTAGTTAGTCACAAAATTCTAAGAAATATTTAGTCATCCATAAAAATAAAAATAAAAACATGGGAATTAATTTAATCTATAAATAATTATAGTAGAGAATATGTTAAATTAAGTTCAAATGATAAAAACTGAAAGAACTAAAAAAACTTATAATTAAAAGATACTTTACTCTTTTAAATAAAAATTACATTTATATTAAAAATAATTTCTCTTTGAAATAAAAATGCATTGTATTCAACAAATGCAAAAGAAAAATATATTTATTTTATTATTACTTTAATACACATATTTGCATAAAAAAATAAAACAATTTTAAAAAGTCAAATAAATAAACTACCTAAAACAGGTTATTTCTTTAATAAATCCTCTTTCCCATATTTCAGAAAAAGTGGAATCAATACCTCTATTCTTTTGTCTTTAAGTTTCAATAAATAATAAAGAATGTTAGTCAAGACTCGATATGAGATTTATGAATTTAACTGCAACATAATATGTACAGCAATTTCTGTTTTTTTTTTTTAATTGAGACACAAGATAACATCAATCTTTATTCAAATTCAATTATAAATAGCTTAATTTTCTATATATAAGAATGATAAGAGACTTTTAACAACTTTTGAACACTTTTCCTTTCAAACTCTCTTCCAAAGGTATGAGAGGTTTCAGAGCTACTATAATCTCATAACTCCTTTTAGAAGAGCACAAATTTCTTCTTGAAATGTTTTTTCAATCACAATTTAGATAGAAATTAAATTATAAAATACATATAAGACTTTATACACAATGATACGAGGAATCAATCAAGTAGTGCTCGTCGTTCGTTTATGGTTGAACTAAGGGTTTAGAAACATCCACCTGTACCTTATCAGCTTTTATAAAATCAGAAGTAAAATCATCGAGTTAGGACTATAAATAGAGTTCAGCAAGTGCATGAAATCATTGCCACAATTCACCTCCTTTATCCTGTCTTGATTGCCTTACACTTGTAAAACATTTTCAGCATGGTTTTCTAAAAAAAATACATAAGCTTTTCCATTTCATGTCCTAAATTTTGCAAAATGATCAAAATAATTTTCCTTACTAAAATATAAAGAACTCATACAAAATAAGTGCAAGGAAATGGTATTTCCATTTTGCAGTAAATACATGCATAAATTATTTTTAGAATAAAGAATAATATGGATCAGCATAGAATTTAAATTTATATTTTCCAGTTTAAATATGTCACTTAAAGTTGTCTTCACCAATTGCATTCAGTATCTGAATCTGCAAGACTCTTATGCAGTTAAATGAAAATCACGTCATAAACCAACTAAAAGAGTGGGCTTACATATTGTCATAGAAAAATGTAGATTCTTCCATCCTAGAAGAGGGAAGGAGATATTCATCAATAATTATCACAAAGTAATTGCAAATCTTACTGGGCTTTTTCACATTGAGATGGTACTCTGTGACGCATCTAACATCAAGTTCATTACCAATTTCCTCTTCTTTCTTCTTTCTCCTTCATGATGATAACATTTCCATGAAGCTATCTAATTCAAGCACCCATAGACATGGGTTTGAAGAGATGCAGGGTTTCAACCAATTAACATTTCATTGAGTATGTATTTACAAATCATGATTTTGGGATCAAATCCCACAAAGCAATTCTATACCTGCTCTTCAAATTCCTTCAAGCTTTTGAAAGTAAAACCAATGAATTATCAATATAATTTTACCATAAAGAAACCTTATTGCAGGAGGTCCTTTTCCATCTAGCAATCCAGCATCTTCCAGCTTTCATAACAGCAACTCCTATTCCAAGCAAATGTGGGGAACAAGAGGACTATGCTATTGGCCTAATTCCCCATAGTCTATACCAGTTGTCTCCCTCTACCAACTCAAATCACAGTCCACATAGCTCTTATAGCCATCATAACCATCATCCAATATTCTTTTGTCTTCCAATTCTGTTTACAGCCTGTTAAATCTGAATATAAGCTTTTTTTTTTACATGTGATGTGAAAAATTGATTTACTTCTATTTTTGTTTTCTGTATTTCAACTTTTTCACACACTATACTTTTGTCTTCCAATTCTGATTTACAGCTTGTTACATCCAAGTACAAGTTAGTTTTAAAAAACTAAGGTGCATGGCAGGTGATTGGAGTACTATAGCATTTTATTTAACAATTCTTTAAAAAAAAAAATATAGCAACTTTTTATCATGTTCATGGAAAATATCTGGACAAAACCAAAAAACATCATCAAAATAAGTGGGTTACTCAAAAACGTTACAATAGCAGCTTGAATCCACATTTTCTACGACCATGTACCCTTTCCATTGGTTGATTCCTCAGTAACCATGGTCAAGGTGTCAAACTCCTTCATGGCAGATTCCAATGTCCATGCCTCTACCCCATATTCCTCTTTCAGCTTCCTCCTACGCTCAGTGTTCAGGTAAAAAGTCTGGTCATGAATTAGATGAATAACCTCTTCAAGACACTGATTGTTAATGTGCCTAAATTCTCTTTTGTGTTTCTCCAAATAAGCACACAATTTGGGTACATTCTCTCTCCGAAAAATATCCCATAGAGGACCTCCAAATTCTGAGTTCAGGTTTTTCATCTTCTCTTAGATCTCAGGCCAGTGATGTCAAACTACTTGTTTTGGTGTTGTTACATCCAAAGTGCTTATTGATGTTCAAGAAAGGCAAGGTGGGGGAGGCTAGGAAGCCCTTCTATGAAATGCCTAACGAAAACATTTGCCCCATTATGGTCACATACAATGCTATTATTGATAGTTTTTTGTAAGAAAGGCAAGTTGGAGGAGGCCAGGGAACTCAGTCCTTCCATATGTTGGAGTCCCAAACCAATCCCACTTTCTTCATTGTAGATCTAGTTATACTTAAAGTGAAACTCAAATGAAGGCATTTTATTTTGGGGCTCAAGGAATCATAAACTACTACTTCATGGTAATATTAGATGCAATAAATCTTCCACTCGTGCATTTTATTGACAAGCTTCCTTAGACAAATGATCTAATTTTTGTCCAATTTCCTTATGTATCCTCGTATCTTTTCAAAATCCTTCTAGGGAATGGTCCTAGTTCCCAGTTCCTCATAGTGCATAATCTTGACTTATTCTTCATTAATATCACAAATTAAAATATATTATTGCTACAGAGTTGCCTCAACTCAACTCATAATATCATATAAATGAAAAATTCAGTTTTCATGGGCCATGATTCTATATTTTTCCAGTGACACAACAAAACCAATAATTTGGTCAATATGAACAATGCATAGGGAGGAATAAAACCAAGAAACAGTTTGCGAAAATTTGGGATAATTGTTGGAAAATTTGTTAATTGGGTTCCAAAACACTATTCCTTGGCCAAAATTATAATTCACTAATAATAGTATTGTAAGGGAAAGTTACCATAAACAACAAACCTCAAGAAATATCGCACTCAAGATTTATTCTATGTGGCGTTCCTGACAACATTTGTTAGTGAAATTTTACAATTTCCTCATCTTTTAAAAGATAGAAAATTGCACAATTTTAACCCAAGGCAAACTTCCTCAACATATGTACCCTCAAAGTTGAATTCTCTTCCACCAATGTCCAATGCACTGTTTGCCATCCCTTTTGGCAGGGCGTTCTTTAAACAGGACAAACAATTGTTAGATCTAAGTGCATAAAAGGTTGATAATGAATTGGGAAAGCAATTAGAGTATCATCTTCACTACAGGAAGTACTAACTATGCAATGTCCCTTCACCAGATTCAAAATTTAGATTTGATCTTTATTTAATATGAGAAAAAATAAAAGTAGTGGGCCTGTTTACTTCATGAGATTTGGGAATAATGCTACCAGCAAATAATGTGGATAAATAGATCTGTATGAATGTCTTCTTATGCTAACATTTCCCTCAAACTCAATTTCAGAATGCTACAATGGAGTATGTCCTGGAACATATCTTCAGAAGGCTTATTCTTTAACCAATCCATTAGAGTCTCCAATAATTCGACTTATTCTTTAACCAATCCATTAGAGTCTCCAATCACTCCTACTACATGCTCCCTTGTTGCTATAATAGTCTATAGGATTGGAAATACATGATTAAGGAGAAGCTCCAATATGTGAAAGCATTAACAAGCTTGTCACTACATTGATCAGAAGTGATTTCCAGTTTGACCCTATTCTTATATCGACCATAAGGACACCTATTCATTGTCCTCTTCAAGAATTTCAGATTATAAGGTCATAATTCCAACAACCAATTTTAGGCATCTTAAATAATGATATGCTTCAAATTAAGAAATTTGTCATGAATTTCTATATGATGCAAATACAATGTACCGAACCCATGATTTTACAACTTTACAGTTATAACCAAATTCATGAATCTAGAAAGCAGCTATCCAAAATTCTAACCATGTTCATATACGAAGCCATCAAAACTCAAGCAACTCAAACCGTCATCTGGCCAGAGGAGAACAAGAATTTTAGTTTCATTGCCTACAATACAAAATTATGGTAGAGGTTCATAGTGAGCCTCTCTTGCCTCCTCTCCTGCAAACAACTCATCACTAAAAGCATCATTTCCTTCATGATTTCCAGAACAACTTGCGAAGTGTTCTCCTTCAACCAAGGATTGACAACATCTATGATGCTTCCCTATTCTGATATATTAACCACATACGCTACCAGATTCACAACATTAGATTCGTTGTAGAGATCAATGGCCTTCTGTGATGTCAGCAGTTCCAACAAAACCACACCGAAGCTATACACATCACTTTTATCAGTGAGCTGGTAATTTCTGTAATACTCGAGATCCAAATACCCCACTATCCCTTGAGAATATGTGGAGATATGTGACAGGCCTGACTCTGCTAGACCAGATAGCCTGAAATCTGAAACCTTGGCATTCATTTTATTTTCAAGCAAGATGTTTGTGGAATTGACATCTTTATCATATATTGGAGGGCGGTCAGTGGAATGGAGGTAATTCAGTGCTTCTACGATTTGAAGAGCAAGATTCAAGTAAGTTCTCCAGTCCAGGAACCTTCCTTTGGAGGTCACGTGGAGATGTTCAAATAAGGTCCCATTAGGAATGTAATCATAGATCAGGAGGGGAATGTAATCATTTCATCTATGCCATGCTTGGCTCTTATGCAACAGGATTGACTTGCTAACCACAAAAGTTAGGTGGGTTATTCTTTGATAGTGTATATAGGTATAGCATGTTTAAGATACAGGGAAAATAAATGCTTGACTAATATCTACTCTATTGCTTATATTATCCTAAAGAAGTGGCCAGATTATAGCAGGTTAAGTCTCACTAAAAAGGAAACAAGCTATGTCATGCTTGGCTCTCACGCAACAGGAATGAAATAATGTATGTATGAAATGGGTCTACAGAGATGTAGATACTCTACCCCTACGGATTTGAGCCCCCTCTACCCCTACGGATTTGAGTCGGTTACCTCTTAGGAGGAAACGAGTGTTCTTAACCATTAGGCCTGCTCAAGCAGTAATAGCATGTTAGGCTTGACCCTTTCCATTGAAGTGTAATGTCCAGAGAAGTTAGAAGGCCACAAAACCCATTCCCACAGTCCTGCAAGGTTACCAGCCGCTATTGAATTTGGCATTTAATACCACCATCCATCCAAAAAACACGAAAGGGTGTGATCAATGTGCCAATGGCAATGTACTAAAATCCTCAGCTTAATAAAAAAGAATGTATATTTGTGTATTGAGAACATTCGAAGGGAAATTGTCGGCGGTATTTTCCCAGGTTTTGTTGCACAGAGTGTAGTGTTTGAAATTCAAAAAAATATGGAGAGGGAAGGAATGCATGACATATAGAAAACAAAAGTTCATAGGCTTAAAAATTGTGTATAGAACCCACCCTTTGATATGAATGGAGTTCAGAGACTATATGGGTAGGCAGGGACAGATCGGAGAAATGGGTAGGCTACTTCCAGGAACAGATAGGAGGTCGATGGCCAATGGGTTTGGTTAACCGGAACAGTAGGCTATTTCCCTGAATAGATCGGAGGCTGATGGCCGATGGGTGATGGTTGATGGCCGAAGGTGAGAGGTAAGGGATAATTCTTTCGAAAGTCTGAGTAAGGGAGTTTGTTTTTTGAGCCAAAGCATCAAAACACTTGGAATATCAGATGAGCTGAGGAGGGTTTTGTGTTTCCCAGGTTTGGTTTCGTTTTGTTGCACACATAGCAAGAGATTAGTGAGATTAGAGCCAGGGTAATTAGTTTCTGGAGCGGAATATTTGTGATTGAATGGGTGAGGAATATCATAAGCATTATATGAGTATGGGTTTATTGGTTTTGCTAATCAGAAAAAACCTAATATGAATATGTTAATGAAAATTCTCCAAATCTTTGCACGGAATTATAATATGTTTCGGGGAACAAAAAAACCATAAACCCTTAAGAAATTGTAACATGCACAAATATCTTAAACGTACCCGTCAAACAAATATGAGAATCTGAAAAAATCCCAAACAGAAATCGAAAGCTAAACCTGAAAGAAGCCCCAAACAAAAATCAAAACTAAAACTCGCCTATAATAATAATTACGAAAATCCAAACCAGCTACAGTTATCCTGAGAAGCCCGTGAAGCTGTGATTCTGCCTGTATTCTAGAACTAAACAACTGAGAATATTAAAATTAAAAAAACAGCCCAAACACAAATAGAACCTAAATCTGAAAGAATCCCCAAACAAAAATCAAACATAAAACTCACCTCTAATTATGGAAATCCAAACTGGCCGCAGCAGTTATGGTGAGCAGCATCTGGAGTTGTGATTTTTCCTGCACTCCCCCACCAAACAACTGAGAATATCAACATCAACAAAATAGAATAAAATTAACATCAAAAATACAAATCCAATCATCAACTAATAATTTACATCCTCATTTAAAGTTTTAAATAACAAATACAGTTGTCCACCTCTACCATTACCCACCCACAACATCCGCTGTCCTATTTTATGTTTCAAAACGACCAGCCAACGTCTCACCCAGAGCCAAAAGAGAACAAGCCATCCAAAAAAACTTAAAGCACACAGAGAATAAATTAAACCCAAAAGAAAATGTACTCTTGAGAGCACTAACCACTGAACTTTGAACAGAACAACCATAGAACTCTGAGCACCTGAACAGGGTATAGCAGAATAGAACAGGTATAGCAAGATAGTGAATCAGCACTGAATAATGGAGAGCAAAATTCATTGTTATGGCAGCAAGGCAGGTCATGCACAGCAGAGTGCACAACAGAAACTGGAAGCATTATGGCGGTAGGTCGTGGAACGGGAAGCATTATGGCAGCAGGTCATGGAAGAGAAGAATGCGGAAAGCAGGAGGAGCAGAAATCAGAAAGAAGTTTTGGTGAGGGAGGAATAGTCCGAGATAGTTAACCTAAACAATTGTCAATCAAAACATATAAACATATGCCACATGTCAATTAAAACAAATGACAGTTTGACGCCAGATGTCAATCAGAGAATCAAAAGGTAGACTACTAAACTCATTCAAAGGAAGGCCTATCGGCCAAAAAATACATAGAGTGCAGGCATTTCACTTCTACAACAGCTCCGTCAAAAAACTCGGTCATAAATGCAACTAGCATTTGCACCAGATGTTGCAAAGGAAACGTCGTAAGGCATAAAGTGCAGAAATCCATCATCCACTTAGTGTGTGCATTATTCAACAAGGTGGATCTCTCTAAATTTGTTGCAAACATTTATGTTGTTGCATTGCTAATTTATTTAGAATCTACTACTACCTCCTCTTCTTGGAATATTAAATTTCTTATCACAATCCCTCTGATTATTGGCATCGCAATTTTTTCCACTTTAGTGGCTTTACCTTCAACCTAAATAAACATGAATTTGAGTCACTCAATTAAAAAGAAATTGCTAAATTGCTATTTATTAGGTTTTGCATAAAAACAATTAAAAACTCATATTTACAACCCTTTAAAATGAAACTATCTATATTTTTATTAATAATAAAAAGAATCTTCTTTATAAAACAAACACCCACATGTTACTCCTATATATTTATCTTATATTTAATATTCAGTGTCCATCAATTGAATGAGAAGTTGAAAGCTCAACCTAATTGCACCTTTCTAAACTCCTTTGTGGGAATTCATGTCCCATTAATTTAATGGCAAATTGAAGTTTCTCCACTGCTAATTCTTCTTGTTTTGGGACAACTTCATATCGGCAATCGCTATTGTTGTCATTGTTATTGCTGAAATTGTTGTGAGAGAGGTTGGAGGACTGGACTTGAAGTAGTCTGCTGCTGTTTCCATTGCCATCCATGGCTTCATCGTTTAAAAAACCATCTATGAAGGGATTGTCACTCTCCAACAACCCACTGAAAGAGGCAATTTTGGGCAGTTGCAGTTTGTTTTGCTGATCAATATCAGGCAAAGAATGCATCACTTCATATGCACTTGGTGATTCATCTCGTTCTACCCCTTGTACTCTCTGAGAATGACCATTTTCTTGTAAATTCGGCACAGCACCCAATCATCAAGTTGGAGAACAGAAGTACCATCAAAATCAACAATACCAATTTTAGTTGAATGAATCAATTCCTATTCATAAAGAATCAAAACACAAGAACTGTGAAAGGAAAATCATTCATATTGATCAATATTCACCAGTATATGAACAATAATTCCATCAAATATTATCACAAAACAGTCAAACTAGAAGATTTCAACAATATTCTTTAGCCCAGATACAGGAAATCAACTAATGGCTTTAATTACTCTCAAAGAACCTTCTTGTTAGGTATGTAATGGGCATCCTCCACTGCGGGGTCAAAATGCCAAGGTAGTTGTTAGCTTATGCTGTTAGCAATAACCAGTTTT
Source organism: Pinus taeda (assembly GCA_000404065.3). Taxonomy (NCBI): domain Eukaryota; kingdom Viridiplantae; phylum Streptophyta; class Pinopsida; order Pinales; family Pinaceae; genus Pinus; species Pinus taeda. The sequence goes on along the minus strand of APFE030931951.1, from coordinate 10,062 downwards.
CTAGGCATAACAAGGAGTACTTTATCAAGCTTCTACAGTATACAAACCTGGGTTTTTTACACCAAAATCCAACTTCCCTTACATTACAAATATATATTCTAATGAAAGAATATAGGAAAAACATAATCCCCAGGCTGTTACAAGATTTTAGCAATAAAATCGTAACAGTAAATTAAAAATAAAATTAATTTTAAGTTGCTACCAGGAATACGGAGATGATTGAAAATCATCTGCCATCAAATTGAAAATTGATTCTTTGACTGTTGATATCCTGCCTGCAAATCTGAATCTCTTGTAAATATTCCTGAAAATCTATCGACCTCCCTTTAAACAGGGTCAACTATGCCACCTATTATCCAATGGTCCTTTTATCCAATTTTGAAAGAGAAATTTTTGTCATCTGTTGAAGTATAGTTTACAAAACCTTTTAATTCATATTATATTGGAATTACTCGTAATTGATCTTGTATGAAAAAGTTCAGGTTTAGGCCGTGACTATGGCTCCTCTGTCTCCCTAATCTTTAGAATTGAAAGATCTCATAAGCAGGCTTGTCCAGTCATCAATGGTTGCAGGATGCAGTGGAATGCAGATACAAATAGGGATTTCTTGGATGGGTGGCTTAAATTCAAAATCAAGCATTTCACAGACTGCAGGGAATTCCACGCTGGAAATGTCCCCTACATGATTGAACAAATGGCAGCCACTTCTTATGCATTGCAGAGATGGCAGTATGCACAGGGTATCCGACACTTGTTGTAGTGTTCCAGGCTACTTGAGCTTGCCTTATTATTGTTATTTTTTTGCATTGCTCCATTTTATTGATATAATATTACTTCATTTTGGTATTAGAGAACGGTGTGATATGACCATTATATGAGAGATAGAACTAGATGTGTGAAAACCTATATAAATTTCTAAGGTCTGCATTGAAAAGAAGTTGCGTCCAAAGTGTTGTGGGTTTTGTGGTGCATAAGATTGAAGTGCGTGACTACGTGGAAGTGTGAGTATCTATGTGGACGAGAGACTCAAAGGATGGGAAAAAAAGATGATATTGATTGAGCGAGTGGATTGATTTGTGAAAGCATGGAGGATGTGCAACTGATGGAGCTTGAATAACACACTTCATTGTATTCTCTATTTAATAAAAAAAACTCTTTTTGGCGGTGGTTGAGTCCCAATTTTTTTTATAGTTGTTCATGTCCTCGGTTGGAGTGGGACAATATATGTGTTTTCTTTGCTTTTTTTTTTCTTCTTCATTCTTTTTTATGGTGACAAATAATATAGTTCGTCAAAGCTCACAAGTTTTAAGTATTTTTATTAGAGAAAAAGAATGGAACCAATGCTTATAACCAAACATCTATCAATTGATTTAGAATCAATTGATTCAGAATTAGAATACAAATAAGAAAAAATCACAAGAATATGAATTCATTTCAAGAGGTAGAGGAAGAAGTTGAAGCCAATTTAGAGGAGGAAGCAAAGAAGGATCTCATGTAAAAGGAAGAGAAAGAGATGGGAGCACAAATGGATATCAAGAAAGACAAGGACCATAGTATTATTATTATCACAAATTTAGTCAGCTTGATGAAGATTTCTATGAATGACTGAGAGATAATGAACATAAAGGTGTTAATATAGTTGTTGAATAAATTAAAAATGATAAGTTATTCATATCAAGTTTGATGGCACACAATCAAGAAATTTATGCATGATATATTGACTCGAGACACTCAACTCATATGAAATATAAGATGAGTTGTTTAATATAATTAATGACACTTAGTATGGTAGAATCATATTTGGTGATGATAGTGTCTTAAAAGTGAAAGGGAAAGGTATAGTTGCAATTGTAGCATTGCATGTGGAAAATAAGCTTATCCATGGCAAATTGAACATTGAGGAAGAATATACTTTATATGGGATAGATGTTGGAGAAAAACTAAAAGTTAATATTTGATAATAAAGAATGTGCAGTCATGCATAACTTGACTAAAAATGAAATTATAGCAAGAGAATAAATTACTGAAGACATAATTTTCAAGCCCTTTTTTATTCAAGAAACTCACATAGTTTGAATGCGACAAAGGAAGTAAATAGTGTTCTTTGGAATTTATGGTAAGGACACTTGAATTTTCAAATTTTGATTTTTTTAAGGAATAATAACAGGGTGTATGGTATTATGTCAAAGTGGATGTAGTTCAGTAGAATACTTCTTCCAGTCTACCTCCTCTCCTCTGATCCAGGTAGTTTTCCAGGGAATCAGAAGCCATGACTATGGCTCCTCTGTCTTCCTAATCTGTAGACTTGAAAGATCTCATCAGCAGGTTTTTCCAATCGTCAGTGGTTGCAGGATGCAGTGGAATGCAGATACAAATGTAGGTATGGATGAGGGTACAATAAAATTTGAATTTCGCCACGATATTCTGCGACTGCCGATTGCGATTTCACTACGGACACAATGTAGGTATGGATGAGGGTACAATAAAATTTGAATTTCGCCCCTTTAACAGTTTCGTCGGTTTTTCTCATATTTCTTGTGTATTTGAATATTGGCTTTGCGCCCTGTTTGAAGGCAAAAATGCTTAAGAAATGCTCCCAATAGTTTAGGAGGCTGAACTTTCTTGGATGGGTGGCTTAAATTCAAAATCAAGAATTTCACAGATTGCAGGGAATTCCACGCTGGAAATGTCCCCCACATGATTGAACAAATGGCAGCCACTTCTTATGCATTGCAGAGATGGCAATGTGCACAGGGTATTTGACACTTGTTGTAGTGTTCCGGGGATCCTCTTACCAAGTAAGATTGTGATATCTCTGACTGTCCTGAATACAATGCAATTACAATTGCATCCAGGGATGTTATGTGAACAAATCTCTTGAATGGCACCTGCACATTCGGATGGAATTTGGATTGAAGGAGATGTTAATGCATCTTTTAAAGGAGCACATTGGAGCAGTATGGAGGCCACATCATGGGCATTGCATATATATTTCATGAATTGCTGGATGGAAGAATTGATGTATCCATTGACAACATTACAACAAAAGCTTCACTAAATTCATGTGTGGTGGTCAGTCCAAACTTATCTATGTCTTTGATTTTGGGACCTATGAGGGTGGCCATGAGATCCCTGGTACTCATTTCCAAATAAAGTCTTCCTCTTAACAAGCTTGTAATAAAGAGTGCCAGATTGCCTAAACAAGATTTCTTGGATGGGTGGCTTAAATTCAAAATCAAGCATTTCACAGACTGCAGGGGATTCCACGCTGGAAATGTCCCCCACATGATTGAACAAATGGCAGCCACTTCTTATGCATTGCAGAGATGGCAGTATGCACAAGGTATCCGAGACTTGTTGTAGTGTTCCAGGCATCCTCTTACCAAGTAAGATTGTGATATCTCTGACTGTCCTGAATACAATGCAATTACAATGGCATCCAGGGATGTTATGTGAACAAATCTCTTGAATGGCACCTACACATTCGTATGGAATTTGGATTGAAGGAGATGTTAGTGCATCTTTTAAAGGAGCACATTGGAGCAGTATGGAGGCCACATCATGGGCATTGCATATATATTTCATGAATTGTTGGATGGAAGAATTGATGTATCCATTGACAACATTACAACAGAAACTTCACTAAATTCATGTGTGGTGGTCAGCCCAAACTTATCTATGTCTTTGATTTTGGGACCTGTGAGGGTGGCCATGAGATCCCTAGTACCCATTTCCAAATAAAGTCTTCCTCTTAACAAGCTTGTAAAAAAGAGTGCCAGATTGCCTAAACAGGCCAGTCCCACATCACTTAAATTAACTGATCCTGTCACAGTGTCACTTAGTTCGAGCTATGCTACGGCAATAGCAGATAACCACAGTAATGAAATAACAAACTTTACCACTAACAACTGGATCATCATATATATGCTTCCCAGCCCATCTTTGAACATGCCCATTTCAGTCTAACTGAAAGTTTTTCTGTACTTACCTTTACAGGAGCTCCTATTAATTCACTGGATCGAGGTTGTGCCTAATCATAAACAAGAATTTATCTAATCAACTAATCATACTCAAGAACAAAGTTGATCAAGTAATCATAAACAAGAATTTATCTTCCTCTGCTCAATCTATACTGTGCCTTAATTTTTTTCATAGCAAAGTGGGACAAATGATATGTTTGTTGATGGCTTTTCTTATGATATCAGAGTTTTAAATCTTGTAATTGGCTTACTATAAAAATTTTGCTTCAATATCTAATTTCATTCTGATATAAAAGTGTTAAAGTTTTATACTAAAGTGATTCATTCCTTGACACCTAATTTCGTTTTAACATAAAAGTGCTAAATTATTGTACTAAAGTAGTCCAGATAAGATGATTTCCTTTTACGGCAACCCAATGTTGGTAATAAAAATAGTATGCTCTATAATTTCCAATATGAAGATCAACCTCTCTACATTTTCGCAGCCTCAGAAAGACAACATAGAGGTTGTTTTAATGCCTAGTGAATGTGGTATTGCCCTCAACAGTGATAAAGGCTCCCACAATATCAAACATTGCTAAATTAGTAAACAAAAAGAATGGACAAATTACTGAAACAGTAAACAACTTTTCTGGCACAATAAGAAAGGTAGAAAAAGAATGGATACACTACTGAATCAGAAAACAAAGTTCAAAGTTGAGAGGCTAAGAAGTGAATGAAAAAGGATGGATACATTGCACAATCTAGAATGGAAATTTGAAAAAATACAGATATCCAGAGAGAGACGTTTATAACAGAGAGAGACGTTTATCCTACTTGGTGGAAGGTCGCTAATGAATTTTTTGAATTGCACGGCCTTTGTGGTCTGTATGATACAACGAGCAAACAAAACCTCTCGCCTTTCAGTTAAACTAGGCATGTTTTCATGTTCCTTTCTATTGCCTCCTGCCATAGTGCAAAACCAGCCAGAGAACTATCAGTTTTCTGTTTCATTTGAATTAAAAGGAAAAAATTGAGAAAGCTTATTCCATTTTGGGTGATCTTGCATTTATTTAATCATTTTGTGTAATTCTGTCTATTCCCAAACTTCTTGAGTATTTTTATGCCCATCAAAATTCAGTATGATATAGAATTGATTTGGAGGCCACTAGGTTGATGGCTCTAGAGTCGCAATTCCAAGTTCCCACTTAGAGTGTAGGTTGCAAATACAACAAGATACAATTAACAGATATGTTCCATAAGATACAATGCAACATCATTGAAATGTAAAGCTTAAACATATATTAAATAGGTTACATAAAAATAGAAAGTATCTCTGCTATTAACAAGTTGTGGCCAAGCATAACTACTAATCTCTGAAGATTAGCCATTCTCTTGATGATTTTGCTTACAAATAGGACTGAGAATAATGATTTGATTTCCCTGACTTAACAAAATCTATATTTTCATCCTCGTTATCCAAAGAACTGGCAACCTAAGCCAGCAAAAATAAATCACGATGTGCCCAACTTTAATCCCTAGTGCGTTGTGCAGTAACTATGCATGTGGGGTAACCATTTCTTCAAAATCCCTTGGGACTTGCAGGCATACATGGCCTCATACAATTTAGGTGGGGACATGGAATAGACCATGGAAAATATGGAAACCCTGATGAACTCACCAATGAACTAGGGTATGATTGACAAGATACTCATTTATTGGAAAAATAGAACAATGCTTCTTTCAGAAGCCAAGAAAAATGACCATAGCTTTGCAATTCCTTTGGTGTTTTGACTGAAAACGTAAATACCATTGGATTCTCTCCATCCTTATGCTTTTCCACTTTCCATCCTTCTGCTTTTCCACTTTCCAGACAAATTTATCAAAACCTATTTTCCCACCTGTATTAAAACAAGCAATAATGCAAGAAAATTTGGCAGATACGTTCCGTAAGATGCAATACAACATCATTGAGATGTAAAGTTTGAACATATATTAAATAGGTTACATAAAAATGGAAAGTATCTCTGCATTTAACAAGTTGTGACCAAGCATAGATACTAATGCTCTGAAGATTATTCATTCTCTTGACGATTTCAAATGCAATTCCTTCAACGAGAAGAATCTCCCCTATTTGAATCAAGTTCCATCCACAGGGATTTCGTGGGAGCCCCACATTTGAACAGAATGGTTAAGTATATCTCCACTGTTGTGGCCTACTAAATTCCAATATGTTTGCTGAGCCAAGCTCATTGTTGTTGGTTTATTTCTTGGTACAACCTCCATATCAAGTCGCAATTCCAAGTTCCCACTTAGATCATAGACCACCTACACAATACCAAAAGTCTGAGATCATGGGCCATGTTCCTAGCAATAACTATAAAAACATTTTACAAAGGGGTAAATTACAGTTTTTCCTCAGACGAAGGCTGAGAGTTATTTAGAAAATGAGCTTTTGAAAATAAAATTGTACCTAAGGCTGATATTATGAAGGATAGAATCAGAGAAATTTCTTCGAATTGCAAAGGCTTGCCATTGGCGATAAATACAGTTGTTGGAGCCATAAGTTTCAAAAAGACTGAAGATGAGTGGAGCCTCTCCATTCGTCCAAAAAAATGGCAAAATCGAGGCCATTTGCCATGAAAATATACTGTAATTTTTATCAGAAATTTGGAGGCACTGGAAGAATCATCAAACTTTTATAAAGAAAACGAAATGCTAGTTTTGTTGCAGATGGACCACAATATATTATATTTAAAAAAATTGACTACCTTCTTTTTAAAAAGTAGTATAAATTTGCTAGTTTCAGTCACAAAAAACAACACATTTGAATTTCAGGAAACAAATTAGCATCAGAAAATTAAAAAACTCTGCCTGTGAGTCCATCAGGTTTATTATTCAATGAAGAGTCAAGACAACAAACAATAAGCAAAATGCCTATAAAGGCTTGATGGTTACTAAAACCAAACCATTTGCATCGGTATGTGTGGCTAGCTTCCATCCCAGAGAAGAAAAAGACTAATCAATATTTTGTTTGTGTGGCATTACTGAAAATTGATAGACGCATGGGCATTTTCCTGTAGTTTTTGCCATCCGTAGACAGGAAGGGCACTGCAAATTATTGGCCTACATATACATTTGTTGCGGAAAGCAGGGTAGGACATCAAATTTCTAGCATGTTGTGTGGTGGTTTATTGGGGGAAAGCAAACATGAAACAAAGGAAGTACCATTCATATAATAGATGAAATCCTCTGCATCTACTGAAGTAAAAGATTGGATTCTCTCCATCCTTCTACTTTTCCACTTTCCAGACAACTTTCTCAAAACCTATTTTCCCACCTGTATTAAAACAAGCAATAATGCAAGAAAATTTGACAGATACGTTCCGTAAAATGCAATACAACATCATTGAGATGTAAAGTTTGAACATATATTAAATAGGTTACATAAAAATGGAAAGTATCTCTGCAATTAACAAGTTGTGACCAATCATAGATACTAATGCTCTGAAGATTATTCATTCCCTTGACGATTTCAAATGCAGTTACTTCAACGAGAAGAATCTCCCCTATCCGAATCAAGTTCTCATCCGCAGGGGTTTCGTGGGAGCCCCACATTTGAACAGAATGGTTAAGTATATCTCCACTGTTGTGGCCTACTAAATTCAACAGCTCCGTCAAAAAACTCGGTCATAAATTCAATAAAATAAATAGGTGGTGCTTGTTCATAGGCTCTCGACAGATGACAAAGGTCGGTGGGAGCCTTTCCCTTAAAATAACACCTTCAGCGTAATTATTTAGATGTGATGGTGTGCATTGCATATATAACCATGCAGGAAAGTGGCTTTATCTTATTGGTGAATCGGGATAAGAATGTCCATGATGTTTTATTGTTTTATTTCTCGACATGCACTATATGGTGAGATAATTATTGTATACATGATGTTATAAGAAATTTATGGTATTTTTTTATTTTTATTTTTATATTTTTTAAGAAAAAAATGGAACTTTACATTTTAAAATTTTCGTATCATGTTGTGTTAACATGTGGTTTTATTTATTGTGATGATGTAATGTTGTATCATTGATAAAGATATATTGGGGTTATATTTTTTATGATGGTGTTCGTGATGTGTGGCATGTTGTGATTGCATGCAATTTTTAAGATGACATGTGTGAACACGTGATGCCTTATTATTTAGGATGTTATGAGGATTATGTCGTGTAAGATCATGATGACATGCAAGAGTTAGAATGTGGATTCTTTTCTACGATATGATATTATAATTATAACTATACATTCATTACATGTTTTGAGGTGGTGATTGAAAAGGAATTCATCAATAGAACAAGAGGGTGGTTTTTATGAAAGCCTATACCTCCGAAGGAAAATATCTTCAAAGTAACACTTCATAGGTTGGAGATAAAATTAATCAACAAACCTTTGTTAGTGACTTTTTTTCCTTGTATAATTCTCAATGGAAAATGGATTCATATTGAGAAGACCAAAGTACCTAATATTATAGTTGTGATGTTGAAGTCTAGTAGAAGGGTTGGAGCAGTACTTTCCATTGGAGTTGTGGAATTTTACTTTAATGCATTGTGTTAAGTACCTAGTAGCAAGTTGTGGAGGAAGTTTAGGTCAACCTTTCAATATGCGTGAGGCATGCAAGCAGTGTACCAAATTAGATGTCTACTTGGGTAGTGTTGTACTGTTCAACAATCCCCCATTTTAATATATTATAAATTTCCTATGAAATTTATTATATTAAAATTGGGACTCTTCAATTTTATAAAAGTCTTTGATTATAAAAAAGCCAAATTAAATAGCCCCCGAGACACAAATTGTACTTAGGCTTAAGTATTAAGCATTATCGGTTATTTGATTAAAAAGCAAAATAAAACGGATTTTTTAAGATTCTCGAAGTTTGAAGTCTTTACAAACTCCGACACTTCGTCATACCCCGCATCGCATATCCCATAATAAATCATCATAACACAAAAACCCATCTACACCACGTATTGCGATATGCGATAAACCCCGGACCCGAAGGCATTATAAAATCCATACCATAAAACCCTGCATCTGGAGCTATCACAGTTAGCAAAGTGTCCTGCCTCATGCTGATTACGATTGCGATACAGCCCCGAACTTGACCGGATTACTCAATCCAATTCATAAATCACCCATGTCCATGCAATCGCAAGAATCATAGTCTTAAACTTTTCGCATGTTGATTGTGAATTTTGCGATAAGCCCCAAACCCGATAAAAATTATATTTCGATTCATAAAAATATCACATCCGCGGCTATCGCAGTTCTTTTAACCATACCGCTTGTTCCAAAGACTCCTACTAAAAGCGATTGCGATATTCGATCAGGCCCAAGCCATGTGCCACGTCATAGTGACGTCATCCATTGCGTCATCCTGGATATCACAAATCGCAAATCTTTCAATATTGTTGGCGTTGTACCGTTCCATTATTGTGATATACGATATAGCTGAACCCGACGGGATTATACAATGCAATCCATAAATTCTCACGTTCGCGCAATCGCAAAAGTCACGGACCTTAAACCATTCCTCCTCTGCCCATTTCGATTGTGATTTGGTCTTATTCGAATTTTCGTCTATTTCAATAGGGATTCTCCTTGCTTGAAATATGACAATAATTCAACCCTTGGTCTAAAAGCAATTACGATTTTGCGATAAAATCGTAAAAGTCTGACTTGTCTTACCACAGACCTCACACTGCATGACTCTCCATGATGGTTGTGTTCGGGATTTATTACGACTCTACGTTTTTCCTCATTTCCTGCAAAAGTGATTTGTTTCAAATAAAACTTGCTTATCTGTTTCATTTATTTCCAGCTTATTGATTCCTATTTTTCTTATTCAGGTTCATGACAGAGGAAGACAATTGTGTTGATAAGTGGCAAATCAGTTCAAACATATGGGAAACAATGCAAAGAATTTGATAGAACAAACGAAGCTTATGAAGACAACAAATCACTTTCAGAAACTTCTACCAAAATATTGTTTTCCTTTAAGCATTGTTAAAGGGATCTGTTTAAATTCCCTCAACGCTCTATGTTGGTCGC
>APFE030931948.1:0-12976 GCA_000404065.3 Pinus taeda | reverse complement strand
TCATTTTCATGGTTGGACTCTTGAGGGAGAAGCTCCTATTGTATATTTCACTTGTATCTCTGCAATTTGAGGAAAAGGAAGACCAGGGTTTTGCAGACATCATTGGGATTCTTGTGGACCCTTGTGTTGATGGCGTGTTGTCTTATTGTAATTTTAAGTGTGTTTATGTGTTCCAGATCTTTCTTTACTGCAGCTTATTAAACAAATGAAGTGACCAAGTTTGAATTCATGCATGTCATGCTCAGCTTTCAAATTTGTTTAATGTTTATGTTTTCCACTGTCTAAAGAGGATTCAAAGTCATTGTTTGCCCTCTTTAGCTTCTCCTCTTTCCTCCTTGATCATCCATCTCAGCTAAAAGAATCAGGACAAACTCCTACCTTGCCCCAAAGACCCACCTGCAAAAACTGAGCTCAATCCCCGCACCCTAAATTGCAGATCCTCAACTTGCCACCAAAAAACCCCAAAAAACCCCCAAATCAACTTTCAAATCAGTTTACTAGCCTAATATCTGTGTTACCTTGATTTGTCATCTCTTCCCATTGAAAATTTAACGAGATTGACCGGAGAGAGCCTTCTCATACCCCGTAGGGCTAGCTACGAGGTGAAATGGTTTGATGTTACCTTGAAGGTTTGCCTTTCTCAGCCTGAGGTGAAATCTCAAGCGCTAACAGATCCCATAATATAACAAGATAAAGATCTAATTCTTTTAGTTTTTAGTTTTTAGTTTTAATATAATGTTGTATAGTTTATTTCAATATAATTTGATTATGTTATTTTTTGTTTTATTTTAATCTTTTGGATTTGTTTGATTTTTGGTTTTAATTTTATGGACTTTTATATTATTTTAAATGTTAAATTAGGCTTATATTAGTTTTAAAATTTGATTTGATTTTGATTTTGTTTTTAGTTAAAAGATAAAATATTTTAAATGATTTCTTATCTTGTGATTTGGATGAGAAAAATGGAAGATTTAGATCCTAATGAGATGGAGAAAAACAAACTCAGAGGAGGAAGATAATTGTTTTTTTGACGCATATAGAAATATCATAGATGTAAACCAATAAAGAGGTTTCTAGTCAAGCAAAGAGTGACTTTGATTCCTCTTTAAATTTTTTTGTTTTTCAAGTTGTCTGTGTTCTTCCAAGCTTGACTTGTGGCTTGAGAAACTACGACCTAGGGGCATCTAAGCCATCAAAGTCACCCGGGGATCCAACCTAGCCTAGGCCACACCAACCCTAAGTTGACTGGATTTTAGTGTGTCTCCTCTCCCTAGCACGAGTGCAACAACCTTCGCGAGGTTTGATCCTGGGTCGCCTTGCTAACAAGGCCCATCCTCAACTAGTTGTGCTAGTGGGACTTGACGATTCCTCTCTACATTCTTATTTTTCTTTGTAAACTTAGTTTTTTAAGAGGAATGGGAATAGGGATGTTGCCAACAGTTGGAAGATCAACATTTGTAAGGAAATTGTGATGAGTGAAGTTTGAAGACTTGCTTCAAATTTGTATGAATTTTGTCTACAAAGAATAAAAGTCGTTTTCAGATTTTTCACTATGGTTTTTCTATAAGTTTTATGGAAGTTTGTAACTTTGATTTAATATTTCTTTAAAACTCTATGATGAGAGTCATGTGCAATTGCTTTGCTAGATTTTCATTACTTTATAATCTAACCTATTTACTGTGAATTGATTCAGTTTATGCAGGTTTAAAAATTGTTTTGCAATGATCATGATTTGGATCTGATTCATGTGCAAGAGCTTGGATGCCTTTAAATATAGATTAAAAGTATATTGTCATCATTCACGTATACACATAAGTTGAACCAATTTAGATCAGTTTAGTCCTACAGGATAGGTGTTTCATTTTTGATTGGTTGTGATTCGGTAGCTATTTGTTTATGGTTATTGGATTACACTTATATTGTTGTTGTTGTTGTTGTTTTTAACATCTAAAAAATCAACTAAGCAATAAACAAAGCATCCTTTTAACGGAAAAAATCATTCCTTTTCATTAACGCCAGTTACATCGATTTCTGGTCATCATTATTATTTTGTATATATGTACAATTGTATAGATTAAACAATAGTTGCATTCTCATTGTATATATGTCATTGTATGCATTTAGGATAATTGTAGGATTCCCTTGTCTTTCTCCTTTTGCGAGAGGAAGAGGCATAAGGCCAACATAGTCATTAAACCCATTGAGAATGACCATCCCAAACAACTGGGATTGTTGAAGAGCCTTGGTCTGGGTCGTTTCTCCTTTGTTGACATAGGCGTGTCAATGCTCGCATCAACACATGGCAATGATACAAGTTATTTTGGATAATTTAAAACCTCAATTCAATCCTTAGAAAATAAGAATCCTGTTAGGTCACATTGGATACTACACAATTTTTAATTAGGCTAATCTAATATAAAATTTCCCTCTTATTAAAATCTGAAAACAAAATAATAATAAAATAATAAAATATAAAATATAAAATATAAAATATAAAAAATAATAATAATAATTCATAAATAAATAAATAAAATAAATAATAATAATAATAATAATAATAAAGGATTGAGTACCATGAGTCTTTTCAGCGTTTACGGAAAAAGTAGGTCAAGTATCCAATATTGAGATTCTTAGACTAGTCGAAGAAATTCTATATTCTTGGAGATACATTGAACATAGTAGTGGGAGTTGTCTTAGCATATCTAGACAAAGATAAAATAGACCAACCAAATTACTATGCCAATCAATCAGTAAGCATAGTTGAAAGAAATTACTTGACCATGGAAAGAGCAAGCTTGGGAATAAATTTTTCTCTATAGAATTCGAGACACTACTTATTGGCTATTCAGTTTATAACTTTTATAGACCACTACACTTTAAAATATTGGGTTAACAAATCTATGCATCAAGAAAGAATGTGTAGGCAATTTATTTTCTAAGAATTTGAATTTGAAGTACTTATACAACTAGGAGTGCCATATGTATGTCTCAACTAGCTATCGAGAGTGGACGTTAGAGATGGTCCAATAGGAATTGATGATGACCTATATGATGTTTGGTTATTTAAAGTAGAGACCATGCCAAAAGAATTAGCTAAAATTATATATATTTTAAAAGAAGGCAAAGCCTCAACATAAATGTCGAAGAATAATAAGAAAGTATTGCCATGAAAATTGTCCTACACACTTTAATTAATTGGAGTTTGTACAAAATTGGCCTAGATGATGTATTAGGTAGATTTGAATTAGAACATGGGAGATAGTATATTATTGAATAAACACATTGTGGCTAAATTGGAGGACATTTGTTGTTGAAGTCTAGAAATGTCTCTTTTTGACCATCATCACATGTCACCTTTATGTTATTTTTCTACAAAAGCCTTAGCATATTAAGGTCAAGATCAATACCTATAAGGTATTAATCACCCATATTTAAATTCTCTGTTTTTAGTGAAATTGTGACAAAAGTATCTTGCAATTACTGAATTTTGTATATTCTGCAACTGATATCCATTTCTGCAACAAAATCCATTGTTAGATAGGTTGCAACATTCCATAAGAAGAAAGAAGACTACCAAAATATGACATTTGGCTCTCAAATGGATAACCACCTACTTACATTGCTTGGAAAGTTAAGGGAAATAAGAGATCTCGAAGTCAAAGGTTGAGTCAAACTTGGAAACTGTGTGTTGCAGTTAAAAACAGGAAGCAGAGAATCAAGTGAGTGAGGCACTTAGCTGTTAAAACACGAAATATCTTGTGTCTTGCTTTTCCAATAGAAAGTCATAAAGAGATTGGACTCTTAGATATCAATCTCATAGTTGTCAAATTTGATTACAGTTTATCAACTTAAAACTCTTTTGAAGTTGTTTTTTATCATTTCTATAAATAGCAGTAAGCGAGACAAAGAACAAAGTAGTGGTGATTATTGTTATTAATTTTATAATTCCTTTGTGGACAAAATAATACTATGTTCTCTTAATACAAGTTCTTATTACTTTCTAAATGTGTGTGTGAAGAATAATTGATTGTTAAATCAACCCTACACTCTGGGAGGTTCCCCTGAGAGCTGTGAGGTTTTTCTTTAGTTTTGCATTATTGTTAGCATTAACGTTTCTTTTAAAATTTACTTGTAGCTATGATTTTTGTTCCAATCATTTTTACAGGGTACTCGTAAACCAAAAATTCCAAAAAGAGTTTATTTATGCTATGCATTTCTTATATCATTGTTTAGTTGTTTTAGCATTCAATTTCAACTTCTCTAAGTCATTTCCTCGTCTACATTTAACTTCTGATATGCTAAACATAGTACATTTTAGAGGTTGATGTGCACATTGGTAATCCGTCTTGAGTTAAAGTTTCACATTTTAGATTCCATTGCCATTCTCTTTTTTAAGCAGCTTTATATTTTGCAATCTAAATTTCGTTATCAGGTTTTTCATATTTGTCAATTAGCTTAAAGATTTATTTTCAGCAACTAGTGCAAAATGAGTTCAATTCCGCAACAGTAGAGTTAAATCATTTTCTTTCATGTTCAATTTTCAAGCATTTACTTTTGACAGTTAGAATTAAGTGTGGATTTCTGCAATGTAGATAAGATCTTTTATTTTCAAAAGTTCAGCTTAGATAGGATTCTAGATTGAAAGAACATGTACGTTGATTTTCTCTAAATTGTATAAAAAGCATTCATTCTTCTTTAAAATTAGTTTCATTCTTAGATCACTTAATTTACAGAAAGAAATCGTAGCATATATAGTCCACATACATTTCACAAGTACAGGAATCTTGGTTGACATTTAATGAAGTCAATTAAAGAAAATTAATTTACCAAACATTTTGGCATCGTTGTTGTTGGAAAATGTAACTATGTTTGGTCTTCATTAATGTACTTAAGTCATCATGTAATGTACCTATCAAAAGAATAAATAAAATATTTATTATTATTATTATTGGGGCTTATTAAAGCATGGGTTTCATGCTTGGGTCACCATGTTTTAGGTCAAAGTCCCCATTGAGGACTTCTATGATTTATTTTGAGTCTATAGAGTCATTGTATATTTAAAGAGACCCTTCTTGGGTTTTTGAATCATGTGAAAAGGTGAAGCATTGAGTCAAATATGAATTATGTAACCTCCACACCATGTCAGCCTAGAAGAGGATCAAGTCGGCCTAACGACCCTATTCGACCCCACATGAAGCCTATAAAAGGAAGCTCATTGAGTTCATTTAGAGCATCATTCTCACACACAAGTTCCAGTTCTCTTGTATTTGGGAAGAAGTGCGAAGTTGTCTTATAGCTGGGAAAAGGTGCGAAGTCTACTACACGAGAACTAAAGTGAATGCAAGTTTGGGGAAGTCTAAGAAGAGAAAGAAAATCGAAATTTTGGTGTTTCTCTTTCTTTGTTTCGTGCTCTGGATTGGGAGATCGAAGTCTTCCAAGTTCGTCTATTGTCGGAAGTTTCCAATTGCCGTAAGTTGGTGCCTAGTCGAAGTTGATGGAAAGAGGTCGAAATTCTGGGAGGCTAACTTGGTGTGGAGGAAATTTTTTGTCTTGTTCTAGGGTGAAGAGTCTCGAAGAATACAATTGAAAGGAAGAATTATCTTTAATGGGTTTTCCCCTCGAGGGGGGTTTTTCCTTGGTATGTGCCTACATTTGGAGTCTATTGTTTTATGTGTTGTTGCTTTTGGTAATTGCTTGATGAACTAAAGAAAGAATATATAAAGAATCGCAATAATAAGAAACATCACAAGTAATTATCAAGAACAAGAAAAATTTTCAGCGTTTCTAATTTTCTAACATGGTTTCAGAGCTTTGGTGAAGAAGGAAGTAAAAGGCAGTCTCAGGCACTTGATCAAGGAACCATTCAAAGGGACTATTCAAGAAAGATGTATAACTCAACCAAGGGAGAGAACAAACATGAAGGAGCCTCTAACTTTAGGTCTTGGAATAAAAGGATTGACCTAATCCTTGAAAAGAACAAGGTATTGGACTCGGTAAGAGGAAATGTAAAGAAGCCTACAAAGGAATCCAATGATGTCGACAAAGTGAAATACAGGGAATTAGAATTGGTGGACATGACTCCAATGTTATAAGGAAAAAAGGACATTCTTGTCCCATTCATAGCTAACATCGATCATGCTCATGAAATGTATGAAGCCTTGTCGAAGTTGTTTACTATTAAGAATATTAGTCAAGTAGCAAGTTTGAAGAATGAGCTAAGGAATTCAAAGATGACTAAAGAAGATGTTGTGGCAACCTTCTTTGTGAAGATAGCTAGACTCAGGGATGATCTCTTGGCCATTGATGAGATTGTTCCAGACAAAGAACTTGTGATCACTGCTCTATTAGGATTACCACCCTTTTGGGGTGCATTTGTTGTAGGTCTCAACAGTTGGAAGGTAGCTCCCACCTTTGAAGAATTATGGACTGCTTGCAGTCAAGAAGAACTAAGGATCTCAATGGTTACCCACCTTGAAGGAGTATCAAATGCTTACATTGCTCATCATAAAGAAAATAGATCGAAGGGACCAAGGAAGAAAGTTAACATGTCTAAGATAGAGTATTATCAATGTCATAATAAGGGTCACTACAAGAGTGATTGTCTCAAGAATCCAAATAGTAAGAAGAGAGGATGGGATCAAGACAAATTTGTTGAAGAAGGAGACTCAAAGAGAGTTAAGCCCGAAGAACCCGACATTAGCGATTTACACTACTAAGTCCTTTGCTTGTATCCTTATATATCTTTTTTTATATGTTTTAGAATTTATAGTTTTTTAACATATTTTGAAAATACATATTGTATTGTTTTTATAAGTTTGTAGGTATCCCTCAAGCTTTGGAGGGAGCCCCCAACAACTCCCAAAGATAAGAATTTCATGTCTTTTCAGTTTTAGGTTCATGTTCTCATTTAGTTTTGATTATATTAAATACTAATCACCATTCTCCCTCTATTTTCTTAATTAGGAAAAACATATGCAAGGGGTATGAAGGAAGATCTCTCAAGACAATGTTGGTCTAGGAACTAAGGTATGCTTTAAATACATTAACATTGAAAGGATTATTTATTTGATAATCTAATACTAACATTGTTATGTTTAGCTATACTGAATCATATTGATTCTTGTTTGGGTGATTCATCTCTTGATAAACCTACCCACCCCTCATATTCTTGACTGATTATGTAGAACCATAGACAGGCTATGGAAAACCCCAACCGAAGGGTATGCTAATGTGAATGTCTGAAACCCTAAGCTACTTAGGGATATCGTGAAATTTTGTTTTATTAAGGATGTCATGTTTGGGATGATCAAGAAAACCTACTTGTTAGGGTTGAATGATAAGGTCTAAAATCCCGAACCTTTGAAGTTTTGGTAATGTGGATTTTGCTATGTTTCTACATTGAAACCCTAGATCATTAGAGTTTGGTGGAATATGTGAGAAAGACCCTTATATTGTCATAGAAATGATTTCCTTGATATGTGTGTTTGTCTGATCAAACACTAGTCTAATAAAGTTAGTGTGTCTAACTCTTATAGATATTTGTGAAGTTGGGTTTGGCTAACACATGATATGAAATACATTTGCATGATGATGAAATCTAGGCATATATAGATGTGTCCTCTTAGTCGAAACCCTAGCTTGGTCTAGGTCAGATGTATTACTGTTGTTGGACATATGATATGCTTATGTTTTATTATGAATTCCTAGATATGTGTGTTCACCTTGTCATTGATGGTCATAAGTTTTAATGAAAGTCCCTGTATAAGATTCTAGTATGTTGATACTTGGAAATCTAGGGTTTTGTAGCTAAACCCTAGTGAAGTTAAATGTAAAGTATGTGTGATATAACAATCTGAAATCTATTAAATGATTGTTGAAAATGAAAATCTAGGATTTTGCAATTAAATCCTAGTAGTAACATTGTCTAGTATGTAACAATCTGAGGTCTATGTATTTAATGATTGTTGAGATTGTGTAAATGGAATTCTAGGGTTTTGGAGTTAAACCTTCATCAAAGTAAAATATCTGAAATATGATAATTTGAGATTTGTGTAAGATTTTTGAAATTGTGAAAATGGAATTCTATGGTTTTGGAGTTGATCCTTAATCAAGTAGAAACCTTTGATGAATGATGACTATATGATAATTTGAGATTGTTGAAATTTGAGCTTTGGATGGATTTTATGGTTGATCGAAAATCTAGGGTTTGCAACTAACCCTAGTGGAAGTTGGTCATGTTAATGGCATTTGTGATTGATTTTGATTGATTCTTTTATATGAAATATAGGATTTATATGAATCCTTAGTGAGAAGTCTAACATATGAATTTTGAAGGATTGTTAGGTGCCTCGTAGATCTATATTTATGTAAATTGCTTCTAGGGTTTGCTATATGTTGAAGTACGGTACGTCATACCTTTGGAAGAAACATTGAAACCCTAGATGGAATGAAAAGTGTTATGAAGTAGTATAAGGTTTATGATGAAGTCCCTAGCAAGATGTTCAAGAGTATATGTCTCTTGTTTGTAATTAAGTTTGGGTATCCGATATGTATAAAGATGAAATGCTTCTAGAATTCTAAAATGGCTAACATCATGCTTATGTAGATTTGGTTGTACTTGTTATTTACGTTGTGCAGGTACACAATCTTCAATATGGTGAAGATGCCCATTGATGTCATAAGCATGATGGGGATGATGATAACTCTGATATAGTTGGAATCCATGAAAGATTCTCTGATGACAAAAAGAAGAAGTTGATCTCCCTAAGAAAGCATGAATAGAAAAGAACTTCCTAAGATTAAGACGGAGTCCAGATAAAGAGATGCTTTATGGTTGAGAGGGAGGGCATAACTTGATGTTAAATGAAGAACGAATTTCAGAGGATATGTTGTTTCATGAGAAGTAGGAAGGAAAACATATGATTTAGGAATCTTCTATCAAAGATTCGGTTGATAGTCCTGCTATGGAAAGTTAAGAAGCAACATCTAGTTGTTCGAAAGGGGTGTTGAGGCTTTGTGAGTGAAGAATTGTCTGGGAAGACATGTTGGGTCCCTATAATACTAGTGATTACCTCATTACTATTGTAGTTGCATCCCTTATTAATATTGTTGTGCCCCTATTATCCCCATATTGTTATTACTGTGCCCCATAGAATCCCTCTACAGTTTATTTTGTGGCCTTATATTATTATTGTTAGGTTGGTGGGTTATATTGTGACTCCTTAGACTCCTATATATAGAAAGGAGGTTTTTCAGTTGAATCATCGAAGAATTGTTCATTTATGTAATGTAAAGGAAGTTTCCCCTCGAAGAGGCTAAAATTCTAAGGCGGTTGATCTATTTTTTCTATCTTTCCTGAGCTGGTTTCATAACATTTGGTATCAGCTTTGATTCTAGGTTTCGCTGCTCCAAATAGGTCATCGTGGCATTTTCATTATAACTTTCTTTCCCTGCGATGTTTCAGAAGCTAAAAAAAGCCCCCATTGATAAGAAATCACACCTGAACCTTGGTTCAAATTTCAGAGCTTTTCATGCTATATTTGCGGAGATATGATCTGAGGAAGTGGCTTTTTGCCAGACTCCTGAATTACATTCCAAATAGGTGACCTGGGGAAAATCATCATAACTTTATCTCTGAGCATCAAAGTGAAATTTCGTAAGAAGGTACAGAAAGAGGACGGACTGTAGTTTCTTGTATATATTTTTCAGAGCCAAAGGTCGAAACAGTGACTCGTGGCATGTCGTACAAGTTCACTCTACTGAACTAGTCTATAATTAAGTCACTGTGAGAGATTTCGCATAAATATTCCTTGGAGAATCCAATTTGGATCAGACTGGTGGCATTGGAAAGAGGGCACAAAGGGCTACTGCAAGGGACAAGTTCAGAACTGGATGATCCGAAAGTACAGAGATACATCAGAGGCAATATCAAGCTCCTGCAAAGTGAAAAAAGGTGTGTAGATTCTTTTAAATTTTTGCTTAAGGTTGATTTGAAAATTTATTTTGAAGCAATTCAAAGTGCATGGTATAGCATTATTATCGGTAATTGATGCCCCGAGGAAAGAAAATGCAAACACCTACTAAGCAACCTGAAAGCTCTAGCATGACTCATGAAGAAGAGGAAGAAATGCTACATGATATATCAAAATTACAAGAACAAGTGCAACAAATGTCACTCTCACAAAAGATAATAGAAGCTAAGATAAAGGGTGTGGAAACTAAGATGGACGATTTGAAGATAGATTTGAAGACAGATTTGAAGAGAGACATGACAGATTTGAAAAAATTTCTACAAGAAATACTTACTAATGGTGAAAAGGCAATAAAGGAAACTCATGATGCGAACAAAAGAAATGTTAATCATGATATCATAGAATCTAATGTAGGATTGAAGATGCACCATATTCCAAAAATCGATATGAGAAAGTTTGATGGCAAGGATCCCACAACATGGATATTACATATGGAGAATTTTTTCGATCTCAATAATGTGAAAAACACACCAAAGGTACATATTCCAACTTTATATTAGGAACCAAATTAGTTTGTATGTTATCAATGGCTTTGCTCTCATAAACAATTTATCACTTGGGAAATTTTAATGGAAGAATTGATAGCACATTATGAGGATATAAAAAGCAACACTTTTTTTAGCCAATTAATAAGTCTCAAACAAAAGGGTTCAATACTGGAGCACATTGGGGAGTTCCAAAAATTGAACATAAGGGGAAAAATATTCCATAGGAGCATAGGATTGATGTGTTCATAGGGTCTTTAAAGGATAATATCCAACATGATGTTCACATTTGGGAACCTGATTCATTAGACAAGGCATTCAGGTTAGCAAGAAAAATGGAAAGAAAAATTATGGCAACCAAGAAGGATACCACTCACAACTATAAAGATGGAAGTGTTGTGTCTAGCCTTCCACAATCTATAAGGTTGACACCACAACAATTGGAAGAAAAAGGAGCAAAATGGCTTTGTTACAGTTGTGATAGTAAATACACTAAATGTCATAAGTGTGCTGAGAAGAAATTATTCTACATAGATTGTGAAGAGGAAGAAGAAAAGGAGCAAGAAATGTGAAAAGAAGAGGATATACTCCAGGAACTAGATGAAGAACAAATGAATCTGACGATATCTTGTAATGCATTGGCGGGAATTACCACTCCTCAAACCATCAAGATAGAAGGACAAATCAAGAAGCAAAAGGGAATAGTGTTGATTGATTCAGGAAGTACCCACAATTTTATTCATTGTAAGGTAGCAAAAGAATTGAATTGCTTCCTATATCCAGCACCAGTGTGTCAAGTGATGATTGCAAATGGAGGAACAATAAAATGCTCTGGAAAATGCCATAATGTTAAGCTATCCATGGGAGAATATGTATTGACTAGCCCAATGCTTTCCATTCCAATGGGAGGTGCTGATGTTGTACTAGGAGTCCAATGGCTACAATCCCTAGGTACAATAGCTTTTAATTTTTCAAGAACTTTTCATGAAATTTTCTACGGAAGGAAAGGAAGTTGAATTAAGGGGTATTGTAGGGAAACCAAGAAAGATAATCCAGCTTCTAATGGTCATGACAAAGCTTCTTAAAAAAGGAACAAAGAGGTGTAATTGGCCACATTATGTTCGCTAGATGATTCCACATCGGAATCATCTATTTTCTCTAGATCTCCAAAAAGTCTTGGACAATCATTCCAAGGTATTTGAGACTCCCAAAGGTCTCCCACCTATTCGTGATCATGATCATGCTATTCATCTGATTCCAGGAAGTGTTCCTCCAACATCAGGTCGTACAGATATCCCTATGCCCAAAAGAGTGAAATTGAACGTATGGTTGTAGAAATGCTAGAGGCTTAATTCAACTAAGTCAAAGTTCTTTTTCTGCTCCAGTAGTATTGGTGCACAAGAAGGATGGATCATGGCGCATGTGTCCGGATTATAGGGAGCTCAACAAGCTCACTATTAAAGATAAGTTTCCATTCCTGTCATTGATGAATTACTGGATGAATTGCATGGATCAATTTACTTCACCAAGTTGGATCTTCGTTCAGGATATCATCAAATCAGAATGAAGACTGAAGACATTCTGAAAACAGAATTTAGAACTCATGGGTCATTATGAATTTTTGGTCATGCCTTTTGGCCTTCCCAATGCACCTTCTACATTTCAAGGTTTGATGAATTCCATTTTCAAACCCTTCCTTAGAAAATTTGTGTTAGTATTTTTTGATGATATACTAATCTACAATAAGTCTTGGAAGGATCATGTTGAACATGTTGACAGGTGCTACAACTATTGGAGGAGAAACAATTATATGCAAAAAGATCCAAATGTTTCTTTGGAGTACAAGGGGTGGATTATCTGGGTCATATTGTATCTCATGAAGGAGTTAAGGTAGACCCTAGCAAAATTAAAGCCATTAAGGAATGGAAAATCCCCACATCCATAAAGCATTTGCGAGGATTTCTCGGGTTTGACAGGGTATTATCGCAAGTTTGTTAAGAATTATGGAAGAATAGCAGCACCTCTAACAACATTATTGAAGAAAGATGCATTTCATGGACTCCAGAAGCAACAAAGGCCTTCGAACATCTTAAAGAGGCAATGTGCCAAGCACCTGTCTTAGCTACACCGGACTTCACAAAAACCTTTATTGTGGAATGTGATGCTTCAGGAAAGGAATTGGTGTTGTTTTAATGCAGATGAAAGACCCATTGCTTTTGAAAGTCGTCCAATCAAGGGAAAGTTTTTACACAAAGCTATTTATGAGAAGGAAATGTTGGCAATACTCCATGCACTTAAGAGATGGCGACCCTACCTAATGGGAAGACACTTCAAGGTAAAAAAGGATCATGATAGCCTTAAATACTTTTTAGAACAAAGATTATCCTCTGAAGAGCAACAAAAAGTGGGTCACAAAGATGTTGGGTTATGACTTTAAAATCATCTACAAAAAAGGGAAGC